>PVLD010002723.1:0-158428 GCA_004027595.1 Dinomys branickii | reverse complement strand
AAAAAAAAAAAAAAAAAAAAGGAGAAAAGTAGTAAGGGCTATAGAAAAGAATAGACTTTCCATGCTCTGGATGAGACAGAGCATATGTTTCCTTCCTCTGTTGCACCATGCTGTTCTAAAAGTGTTGGAAAAGCTTTCGGTGTAGAGGCAAGACAGTCATGATTCTTCTGCTGTCACCCACCCCTGGAGATCATGAGCAAAACTTCTTTTTCATAACATGAAAGTGAAAGAATTGGATTAGATAGTTTCTAGAATCTCTCCCCTCTCTTACATACCTTGTATAGACCTAGAACTTTATTACTTCCCCAAGGATGCAAAATGCTGGAAACCAGGGCTGTACCACAAAAGAACAATAGAGAGAACTTACAAAATATTGTCTGTTCAACAGGATCTAGAGAATCTTCATTTTACTTTAGACTAAGCAAGATGATTTCACTAAGAAACAGTCTCCATGCAAACCATTCATGAATGCCTGGAGTGAAGGGAAAATTTGGTAGACACCAGAGAAGTCTGTTGCAACATATGGCAAAAAAGGTTCAAGAGAACGAAAATGAAAATATATACTGATGGTGATTAAGTTTAATTGTGTCCTTTTGATTGGTTTAGGAGCTATCTCAGGGGTTAGTAAAGCCTACATCTGGCTGTGACTAGTGGGTCGTGGGGGAATGACCTTAAGAATTATATACGTAGGGCTGGGGATATACCTCAGTGGAATAAGCGCCTGCCTAGCAAGCGCAGGGTCCTGAGTTCGATCCCCAGTACCGCAAAACAAACAAACAAACAAACAAAAGAATTATATACGGTCCAGGTCCCTGTTTAATCTCACACTATCCCCTTACTCTGCATCCCAGCCACAATTAAATAAGTAGCTTTGCTCTGCCATGCTTTTCTGCTGTAATATTTCTGCTTTGGAGCCAGCTAAACATGGACTGAACCCTCTGAAACTCTGAGATAAATAAGCCATCTCTTCTTTTAATTTGTAAGTGTTGTACTTCAGGCCCAAGTTAAGGGAAAACAACTAATACAGAAAATTTGTACTTTGGAAATGGACTTGTTGCCATGTCTGTACCTGACCATGTGACTCAGAAGGCTTTGGAACTGGTTTGCAGGAGGAGTTTGGAAATGTCTGGAAATATGAGCTAAAGAAACTACAGAATAGTATAAAAGAGACTGAAATGTGATTCTGATTAGAGCTCAGAAAACTAGAATACTGATAAAAATATGGACAATTAAGGTCACATCCAGGAGATTTTAAGTGGGAATAAGAACTTCATGGGCTAGAACCCATGGATATTACATTCTGGAAAAACAAATATGTCCTTTGCCTATGTTCTGAAACTGTACAAGACCTAGTTAAGGCAATGGACTGATCCATCTGGTTGAGAAATGTCAAGGCAACTCAACATTCAGGGTGTGGCATGGGTAGTTTTGGCTACTTTTAGCTAGATTTTTATTGATGATTAGGGCAAAATGCAGAGAATAAATATTTGAAAAAATCAAATTATGGTTAGAAGGGAACTGGATTTATATTTGGGACCAAAGAAGGTAAAGTTGCTGAAGAGATTAGTGTCATTAAAAAGACACTAAGCACTTTGCACAGGAAGGAAAAGAAAGATTCTGATTCTCAAGAATCAGTAAGATACCATCCATTGTACACCTAAGTATGAAAAAAATCTCAACGTTTCATTGGGGAAAAGTCTCCCTGGGGCCTCTAATTTAGTACAGCTTCATAGAGAATTGGCTTCCCATCTAGGCGCTCAGAAGCTATTGCTCCCATAGTCCAAGGGGCATTTGCTATTCCTCCTTGCTGATTTTACCAAAGGTGTAGTGGAGTCCCCTCAAAGTTGGAGAAGTAAAAGTGTGGAACATCTGTTGAGGATACCCTAAGGCAGTGAGTGGACCCCATCCAAGTGGGAGGCCCTGTGGGCTGCAGTGAGATCATAGGAGTAGGACCACCCAAGCCCTTTGGAACTCGCATCTTGCCATCATCTGCCCCAGATGCGAGACTTGGAGTTATAGGATTTAGTGTTTACTCTGCTGGATTTTGGTCTTGGTTTGGTCTGATTCTTTTATCTTCCCATTCCAACCATTTGAAGTGGTACTGTTTATCCTACACCACTGAACACTGGGGTTGCATGACTTGTTCTTTATTCTTAGTTTTACAGCTAAGAGTTTCCCTTCCACGTTAGAAGAGAATTTGACTTGAACTCCTGAACAATGATGCAACTGTGGAGACTTTGCCGAAATTATTTACTCTCAGTTTTATGAGGAGACTTTCCACAGGTTGGGTGGTACTATCACTATCGTGTTTACTGGGAGATGAACCATGGTTTAAGGAGATGTGCTTGAGTATTAAATTGACAAAGGTTGGCATATGGTGGTTAAGCTTAACTGTGTCAACCTGGTTGGCTTGGAAACCAGCTAAGGGAATAGTAAGACACACTTGGTTATGGACGTGTGGACTTGGGTACTACATGCAGGCCCTGGTCCCTTACTCTCTGGTGCTGACCCTTTACCCTGCTTCTGGGCCACCATGAGGTGAGTAGGTTCACCCTGCCGTAGCCTTCTGCCATGACGTTTCTGTCTTGGAGCCAGCTGACCATAAAATAAGTTCCTTAGAACCCTGAACCAAATAAAGGATTTCCTCCTTGAAGTTGTGCTTGGTGGATAGTTGGTATTTTCTGGGGCAAAGGGAAAGTGACTAATGAAAAGAGAATTTTTAGATAGCTTTTTGGCTCACCAAAACATCCAGTCATTGTAATAGAGCCACTGAATTCTGATGTACTAACAAAAGCAGAGAGGTAACCAGATTGGAAAAATGAGAAAGGAAAATTTAGGGCAGAGGTGAGTAATGGACCCTACTGAGCATTTCCTCGGCTAGAATGTAATTTGTGAGTAATATCAAATTGATAATGTCTAAAGCCAATAAGAAGTTACTGCTGTAAGTACAATGTTAAAGTGCAAACGGAGGTAAACATAAGAAAAAAAGCAGCAAAATTAAAGTAGCAAAAATCAATTGGCTTGGGAAGCTGGGTTATGGCATAGTGTGAAGAAATGTGATTAACGATACACTTTTTAAAGTAGTTTGTCTTTTAAATTTACTTTGTGATTTAGTTTAAAAAATATGATTTAATCTGAAAGTAAATAAAATTTTCCCTCCAGGTTTCAGTAAGGCACAGAGGTTGGAGGCTTTCACATACTGAGGCATGGTTTTGGAATTTGATATTTCTGGGAATAAATGTTTAGAGAAATCAGATCTCTTTTATTTTACTTTTCCATGAATGAATCACCTCTCTTCCTCCTGCTTTCACACCCACTCAAACTGCATGGATGAAATCCATCTTCTTTCCTTTCTTTTTAAGCCCATTTAAATATTTTTCTGCATTAAAAACAGCAAAAATATATAATTGTGAAGCTCCTTGGATTTAGCCTCTCCAATTTAGTAGTTTTTACATAGTTGTTGCACTATGAAAATATTTCAGTATATATTATTACTTGACAAATATTTCATTATATATTATTGCTTGTCTGTTGCATTTTAAACAGTGAGTTTCTACTCAGGCTCAGCTAGCTTAGCAAAAATTAACGTGAAAAGTCATGCCCATAGACAGAATTAATGGTGTCATAGAACTTCCTATTTTCTTGGAAAAACAAGCACAGAGAACATGTGTCAAAGATATTTGTTCTGTTTGTGGTTATTCAACTTTGTGAATGAGGCCCAAAAAAAGTATAGATTCAAATATATATGTTTGGATTTCACTGATTTTGTAAGAAATGTGTTTCAGTTCAAGCTATATAATGAATCAACAGTTCAGTCACCATGGTACAATTTATTAATATTATTTCCTAAGTCCTATAATGTAGGGAGAGTTAATCTTCTTTGCTTGTGTTCTTTTCTCCCTAACTCCCACTGCCCAAAAACACAGACGACCATCTTCAAGGCGAGGCTGCCAATGCTCTGACCTATAGATATGGCTGGGGGTAGATATGGTATAAGTATCTATGGATTCTTTAGAGATCAGAGGTCAGTTTTTCTTCATTCACAAGAGATGATACCCTGTTGGTTGAGCTTTAATCCTGTCCTTATTTTTTTCCATGCAAAGATGAGAGCAGAGTAAATGTTCCATGGTTCAGGAGGAGACCTGAGTGTCACTTTCCCTGAAATGCTCTTCTACTATAAAAGGTTGTATATGTGGTTCACCGAGCTGGGATTTGAACTCAGATCTTCTCACTCCAAAACCTGAGCTGGTTCAGTTTCTTCGGTGCAGCCTCGTTTTACCACTCATTCTTTGACTTGTCAGTCTTTAAGGACAGTGAGAAGATCTCAATGTATCACTGTATCTCCATTGTACATGGTACCATGCAGATACAGTAAATGCTGATTGAAACTAAATACTCACCACAGCCTTCTTATGAGTGTAGCGCCTTTGGATTAAAGCTACAGCCATTTCTTTCTACTCTATTGCCTCAAATATATCTCACATTTTTCTCAAAAAGCACTCGTACGATTTCCAGGCAGACTAAAAGTTCTAAAAGCCATGTTTCCTGAAGAAGAGCCACAAGGGAAATACATCAGAAAGGAAGGAAAAACAGTTTATAAAATTCCTTTGGTTCTCTAGGGGTTATATGAAGATGAGACATACATTATTTGTCATGAGAAACCCAAGAGGTTATTTGCTTTTCTCTAGCAGCCGAGACACCAACCCGTACCAGTTATGCAAGATCATCCAATAACACGAAACTGTTGGAATAGAATTCCTTTCTTGTTAAACATAAGCCATAGAGATGTGCCCAAGACTTGACAAACAAGAAAATATGTTATAGCATAAAAATCCAAACTTCTGTTAAGGGGATACTGAGGGGTGAGATAGTATTTATGCTAGACAACTAGCCAGTTGGGGAGAAATAACAGCTTTCTTTAGAGCCCTTTGCATGCAAAAACCAAATTATATTTACCAGAAATAAAGATACATAATGAATAGTACTGTTTTCTGTCCAGTTAAATATTCAATAATTCATTCATTCAGCAAATATGTCTTCAGTGCCCACAGAAAATATGGTTGATACTGAATATTTCAGTGTATGGCTAAACACATGAATGCCTAAGGCTTAGGAGAAAAGTCATATAGAAAGACCTCACAAAGGAAGTGATATCCTATTAAACACCCAGAGTAAAATTTATTAGTGAAGCCTGCATGTTATCTTTAATAGTCTGTTTCCAGACATGGCTGACTATTTTTCACAACTTCATTAAAGTATACCTTGCATGTAAACACTGATGCATATGAAGTGTACAGTGTGAGTTTTGACCTATGTCTACAGTCCTGAAACCAACACCACAGCCAGGACAATGAATGTGTCAGTCACCTCCGGCTTCCTCATATCCTTTTGTAATTCCTCCCACTCTATGCCCATGGCTCCTGTCTCGGTCAACTACTGATCTGCGTTCTCTTCCTGTGTGCATGACAAAGAATGTTAGATAAAAGTCAGAGAGTAAATACACTCTTTTATATGTCTTTTCTCACTCACTGTAATTATTTTAAGATTAATCCATGATTTCTCATTGGCTTTTAGGCCACTTTTTTTACTGAGGAGGATTTTGTGATATGAATATACCACAGTTTACCCATCAAACTATTAATGGGCATTTGTGTCCTTTCAGAGATTAAAATATTTAAAAAGCAGATCCTATAAATATGCATGCACAACTGTTTGCATGGATGTAGGCTTTAATTTCTCTTGCTATTTACCTTGAAAATGGAATTTCTAGGTCTGATGATAGATGTATGTTTAATTTTCTTAAAATTTCAACACTGATTTTGAAAGTGGCTGTGCTATTTGACATCCCTTCTATTGGATTATGTGAGTTCCAGTTGTCCCACAGCCTGGGCAAACTTTGATGTGGTTAGTATTATATGTGGTTAGTATTATAAAATCTGTCAATCTAATGGAGATATGTGATAATAATATCTCACTGTGGTTTTAAATTGCACTTTCCTAAAGATTAAAGACATAGATGATATTTATTGGCATTTATTTACCATCTGTATGTGGCATATGTCTACAATGAGGTGTCTGTTCAAATATTTTGTACTTATTTTAATGTGTTTAGTTATTAATGAGATGAGTTATCATGAATCCATATTGAATGTTATCAAATGTTTTATGTGCTTTGTAAGCATTTTTAAATATTTTATTATCGCTACTGCTTTATTTGTACATGTATTTAATTATAAAGTGAGGTACCTTGATCATTATTGGCTATTAAACCAACCCTGTCTTCCTAGAATAAGCATCACTTGGTCATAAAGTATTATGTTTTCAGTATATCATTGGATTTAATTTTCTAACATTTTGTTTATACTTTGTGTATTTGCATTCACTCTTTTCTTATATTTACCTAATGTTGATCTCACAATAATATTGAGTTCACAAAATCAGTGATAAATACTCACATTTCTTCAGTTCAATGTGAAGTTGGTTTTACATTGTTTTGTTTTTTGTTTTAAATGTTTGGTAGAATTCACTATGATGAGTTCACATTTGGAACTTTCATGCTGTGTATATCTTTACAAAATTAGTTTCAAATATATGTAATTAATTGAGCTGTGGGAGTTTGTCTTTCTCAAGGATTTTTTCTATTTCATCTGAGTTTCAACTTAATTGACATACCCCATGTAATATTCTGCTACTAATCTTATAATACATGGAAGAACTGTGGTGATTGCCACACCTTTCATTCCTGGTATTTGGAAACTTTTCTTTGCTCTTGTTGTTCTCAATTTTTGTGACTAGACAATTATAAATTTTATTGACCTTCTCATAAACACTCTTTTGAATTTCATTATTTTTAACCTATTACCTCTCTATTTTTAGTGCATTGATTCATGTTTAAATTTCCTTTCTACTATTTACTCTGTTTAATTTACTATACAGTTTCTGATTTCTTGAGATAGACACTTGGGTCATTTCAAATCTTCCCCTTTTCATAGAAACATTTGGTCTTACTAGTTTTTCTTTATACATTACTTTACCTGAATCATACAAATTCTAATAGCCTTACTTTAATTTTCATTTATTTCAAAATACCTGATATTTGTCTTTTTTTCCTGCTATGAGTTTTAGTTTCAAAACAGTTGGGAATTTTCCAAATATTTTTTTTTTGCCATTGAGTTTTCTAGCTATAGTACATGCTATGTCCCATTTAAATCCTCTTAGATAGATTGTGACTTACAGTGTATATATTATGGTAATCCTGGCAGTCAGTTTCGGTTGTTTTCCCCCTGGATTCAGATAGAAATTGTCAGTCAGCATAGTACAGCTCTTGTAGTAGTCCTTATGCCACCAGACAATGTTGGGTGAACAGCTCTTAGCATGTACAGTTCCCTCTTTTGAAATGACCATGCTGTCCACGATGCTCAGAATGAGAACCCTAAGTATATTCATGGAACTTGTGCAGCTCACAAGCACACCGAAGCTCAGCTGTATTTTACCAGGGCCTGGACTGCAGCACAGGTGTGTCAGTGCACAGGAGGGAGCCCTCCCTGACCTGCCCCGGAGAGCCTGGGAAGTGCTGCTTAGGTGCAGCTGTAGACCTGTGTCAGTAAGGAGCAGAGCTGAAACCAGGGAATCTTCTAGAAAGTTTGCCATGAGTGTTGGGAATCCCACCCTTCCTGACCTTAGCCACACCAGGGTGCCTCCTCCCTTAAAAAACAGCAGTAACGAGTGGTAGAGTAGGAGGATGGGCACAACAAAAACAGGCTGCACCCTTGTTAAAATAGAGCGTGGCAGCTTCATGGGGGTGGGGGGACCCTGAAGCAAGTTGTCCCAGTCTGCTGGCGAGGATGCGAGGAGAAGCAACGGGTCCAGGCTGTCCCAAGTCATCACACTGCCCCTCCAGCCTGCACCGGAAAAAAGTGCCTCATTGAGAACATGGCTCATTTTGGTGGGTGCTCTATATGTACTGGAAAAGAATGAATAATCTGCTCATATTGGGTGAAGGATTCATATATTAGTCTCGGAGATAATTTCTACTGTTTATTCTTCATTATCTTCAGTGGATTTTTCACTTCATTGTAGCTTTCATTCCTATTTGATTTAGAGTTAATTAATTAATTAATATACACTGGGGATTGAACCTAGGACCCCATGTAGAGCAGGCAATACTCTGCCACTGAGTTACGTCCCCAGCCCTTGTGATTTCTTGTTTTGAGACAGGATCTTGCTAAGGTGCCCAGATTGGCCTTGAACTTAGTGACCCTTCTGCTTCATCTTCCCAAGTACTTAGACGGTTTTAACAACCTCTACATCTCCCTTTAACAAGCTCAGCATTTCTTTTACACTTCTGAATGTGTAGAATAAAATTACAGCAAGTATTTTAACATCTCTTATCTACTGATCACATAACTTCATCATTTGATCCACTGGCTGAATCTCCTTGTGTGCCACATTTTCTTACTTCTTGCTTGCCTTCAGATTTACAACTTGATAACAAACATTGTGATCTTTACATTTTGTGTCTTACATAATTTTTACCACTATAGATACTCTAGTTTTGCCCTAAGACCTGGTTAAATTGCAAGGAATCAATTTGATTATCTCAAGTGTTTCTTTTAAGCTATTTTAAAAGTAACATTAAAGAAACAAAACTTAATTGCAGGGCTAATTTTGCTTCACAGTTGAGGTAATATGCTTCAAAGTACTCTATCTACTCTATACTTTGGAGTTAAGGAGATATTTCACTCTGGCTAGTGGTGAGATCAGTATTGTACGGACGCTTAGAATTGTTCCTTGACTGTGTTGTGGATGGGCCTTTCACCCCTCTTGAAAAGAAATAAAGAAATAGTAATTTTGAAATCACAATTTTAGGAAAACTGCAGTATCATGACACATGAAAGTCACACAAGGTTGTTACATCTTTTCACCTCGGGATTGTTTTTCCCTTCCAGGCCTCTACTCTTAAATCCCTAAGATAAAATAAACTCATAAATTGGGTTTGTGTTTTTGTTTTGCTCCCATAAATCATAAACCCTTAAATTCCAAAATCTCCTCTCTCAAAGAAAGAATTGTTAAGTGGATATCATATCTTCCTGCTTCAAACACAAATGAACGGTATATATTTTAAGAACCTGGGATCTTAAACACAATTTTTGCATTCATTCACTCATAAACAACCTGCACTGCAGGGAACAGACACAGAGTAAATGATGAAGAATTTAAACATTCAACATCCCAGCTCAGTCATCCTGAGGAAAACCTAAGACCAAATAAATACACCATGCTGCAAACCACAGTGTACCTCACACTCAAATGCCTGTATTCTTTTCTCTCTGAGTGCATACATTTGATTCTGCATAACAAATCTATTTCTATCACTCTTTGGTCTTGGAATTGTTTCTGCAATAAGAGGCAAGAAGTTAGCCCAGGATGATTTGAGATCCCCATTTCCTCTTTAGGCAGAAGGTTTTGGACCCTGTCTGGTGACAAAAACACTGTGAGCGTGGCTGGACTCCGAAGTGTCTCCTTGACTCAAGAAGACCCCACATTCTGTCGCCATTTTCCCTCCTTGTCTGATAATTTGAAAATTCCAGTAACCTGGGCACATCACCAATTATCACTGTTTTGTGGAGCCTGAGGTTACACGTTAGAAAATCATTACTTCATGTATTCTTAGTTTTTGAGATGAAAACACACTCCATTACTCCCTCTAGGCCAGAAATATGATGGAAGATACTTTTACACTGGACTTTCTTGGCCTAGTTTGCAATTTCCATTATCATTCCCTATCCCATACATTCAAAATAATTTTATTTTTCTTTTCTACCGTAAATGTCTTTTATGCTTGTATCACAATTACAAATAAGAATTTTGTCTTCAGGGAGCAGAAAGCTCTGTGGTGTGTTACATGAAATGGCATGTTTTAATGAGTTTGTGACAATGTTCTCCATGATATTTTACGAACAGTACCCAGGAAGAACCATTTCAATGAATATCAGACTGTCTTTGATGATTAGAGTAACAGGAAGTATTTAATACAAGGCAAAGAAAATCCATGGAGACATAAAAGTTGGCCTCCAGTACTAGCTCTCAGGCTGTTTCAGTTAGGTCTTTGTGATTAAGAAGAACACTATTTCTTCAATTAGCTATGGTCAAATAGGGATAGTGATTATAGCCATCGAAATGGAAGACAAGGGCTGGGGATATAGCTCAGTGGAATAAGCGCTTGCTTAGCAAGCGCAGGGTCCTGAGTTTGATCCCCAGGACCGCAAAAAAAAAAAAAAAAAAAAAAGGAAGACAAGGTCAAATCGTCCAAGAAAAGATAATACGCCACTGGGCCTCACTGAAACTCAAATTAAATCCGAGAACCAAAACATGATTTCACTGCTTTCTAAGCTATACTTTCTTACTGTAATGATCATATTCCATTGCTGTTTTGGGGGGTCCCTTTAAGTGGGTTCCTGTGTATTTCACCATCTACCAGCCCTTTGCACCCCCAGTCTACATTTTTCTCCTCACCCTTGTCTCTGCCCACTCAAGGCACTCTTCCTTCTATAAGTTAGTGTTCTTACGAAATCCATCACTAAGGTCCATCCTTCCTCTGTGGATACTCACAACCAGCTACTTCATTTACTTTAAAATTGAATATTTCATATTATGTTGGAATCACTAGAAATCACTGGGTTATTGCTTAACTTTCATACAAACTTTTTTTTTTTTTTTTTGTCTTTTTGAGGCAGTGTCTCGCTATGTAGTTCAGGCTGGCCTTGAGCCACTTTGTAGCCCAGGCTGGTCTCGAACGGCTAATGATTCTCCTGCCTCAGCCTCCAGAATGCTGGAATTACAGGCATGCGCCACCACACTGGCTCTTCATAGAAATTTAAATGCTGGCATTTCTACACACACTAGAAGACTACAATTTATGGTTTGAGGATCAAAAACCAAAATCCTGAAGTTCTAATCACTTACCCATCAGTTTCTACCTTATTAAGGTTAGTTATTCGGTGTAACCATAGGGGGGTTGTAGCCATTCCTGATGTTTTGCAAAAGGCAAAAATTGTCTCATGGTTTTTCTTCTGAAATTTAAATGTAAAGGACTAAATAGTCCTTTTTTTCCCTGAGAGCTTTACTTGTAACTAGAAAAACTTCTCAAAATCTATCTGATGAAAGTTGTCACCTAGATGTCTTTTATTCACCCTTGGATCTTGAGGAGGCATGCTGCTTTCATCAGTGACTTTTTCTTTTCACAGCTGTAATTGTCAGTCAGTCATCCATCTTTGCCAGATGCCTGAAACGGTAGATAAGGGGAAAATATCTACAAAATAGGCAGCAACATCCTATGTTCCTAATAGTATGATCTGTGACATTAATCATATAACTAAATCTTTAGTCTCTGTGCCCTGAACTAGACACACAGAAGAAAATTATTAAAGATTTGTATCAAAACATCCTGGCTTATTCTGTAATATTTAAAGGTTTTAGAATATGTCACTTAAAAGAGTTGTCTAATAAAGAGAAGTAGCAAAATTGCAAAAAAAAAAAGAGAGATTACTGCAAAGCAAGACTTTTAAAATAGTCTAATCAAGCACATCTTCAGGCAAATGATTTCAAAAAAAATCCTTTATATTGAAAGAATTATTAAAATAGAAAAAAATGAGTCTATGGAGATGTACTCTACTCCTCTAGAAGAATGAATGCAATATGAAGGAATTGGCAGGTCATTAAATTAAAAGAAATTTTGATAGGTAATTATCCAGAAAGAGAAATACAAATCTGAAACACAGCTGCAGTCACCATATGGAAATTCTCTAGTAGTAAACTCTTGGCAAAGTGGACATGCTGATGATGTAGTAAAATCCTCTGCATTAAATTCATCCTGCTGCCCCTGATGGAGACAAGACAGCATTAGGTTTTGGTTCATGGGTCTGTTACTTTGCATTAGACAGAGGACTATGCAACTCTTTCACAATGGTAATTTCTGTGGATACAATTTTGACTGTTGCTTTTGCTTTAAGTGTTACCTCGTAGGCAAGGATGCAGATGTGTACTTAAAATCTCAGAACTCTGCACTGCTGAGGCAGAATGATTACAAGTTCAAGCCCAGCCTGGGCAACACAACAACTCAGTGAGGCTTTGTCTTAAAAAGAAATTGGAGAGGCTGGGGTTGTAACTCAGGGAGAAGGCTAGAGTACGATCACCCACGCCTCACATACCCACCCACAAAATCATCTAGCAATATAATAACTTCCCATTGGACAATTAACTTGGAGACTTCTCCTCATGAATTGTGCTGATTTAAAAGAGCAATGTATTTGCACCAGATTTTCCTTTGCATGGGTGGGAGGAATCCTGTATTAGTGGGCTCACCCATGTGCAGATACAATGATCTTCTCCCTACATCTCATTTTTGAGGAATGCAACACAAAGGAAAATTTGTATGCATAAATATGCGATAGAATTTATGAATGCTCAATGGTAGCTATGAGATGCTGCTCTTATGTACACTGTGAATATAATATCACTTAAATATTTTTAACAAGAATTATGGTCTACTTTTTCCAACCTAGAACCTTTTCTTCAAATCTTTAACAAGCCGGGCATGGTGGTGCACACCTATAATCCCATCATTTGGGAGGCTGAGGCAGGAGGGTCGCTGCGAGTTCAAGACCAGCCTATGCTATAAAGTGATCTCAAAGCCAGCCTAAACTGCATAGTGAGACCCTGTCTCAAAAAGACAAAACATAAAATATAAAATAAAAAATCTGTAATAATTGCCATTTTGTTTTCTCTCTTACCCTGAAATGAAAAAAACCCCAATGACCCCCATCATTATTTCAAGCACAGTGATAGTCGTTCTGTTATAGCTCATACTTCCCGCCTTGCCTCAGTTTTAATTACTATAGTGCCTAGCTGAATGCTGATAATGTATAATTGCAATAAAAAGTCAACAAAAAGGCAAATCCAGCACTGTGCTAAAAGATGGCATCATAATTTCTTGTCTCAACTCAAAGTTTTCCAAAGATGTGAACAGTGCCTTGAATCCAGCTATTTGCTAAATAGATGCAGAGTGGTGTGACTGGTAACTAAGGGGATCTGGTGCTACGTGGGAAACATCATTTAAAAGTAGTTCTGATTAAAGGCTGTGTGGTCAAATAAGGTCCCCTAGACAAATAACAAGACCGAGGAGGCGTAGAACAGAGGTGTAGCTGCTTTCTGAGCAAAGCTGGAAAAAAAGTTCTGGGCAAAATATAAATATCCCTGCCCTTGTGATACCCTAAGAGCTTGAAAGTGATGAAGGCATCTTGTAGGCTTCTGAGATCAGAGTGCACCGTGCGTGCATCCTGCTAACCGCACTCTTACACACGGAGCCCCCATAGAGCGGGGTTTCTTTTGAAATCACGGAATAACAGACAGTTGATCAAATATTCAAATTTGGCCAGGAGAGGTCTCAAATGTTGTGTTTCACTTCTCAGTAACACTTATTTTTCTCTCTATTATCTAAGTATCCAAATTTGCAGTCAATTTGTGAAAGCCATTTCTCATCTGTGTTTGTTAGCCAGTGTTTTAAGAAAAATTAGCACTGAAACAACTAATAAATTTGAGTAATTCTGCGTAGACTACTTAAACCTACTTTGTTCCTTTAAATGTGTACTATGGGGTCGGGGATATAGCTCAGGAGCAGAGTGCTTGCCTGGCAAGCATGAGGCCGTGAGTTCAATTCCTGGTAGCAAAGTAAATAAGTAAATGAACATGTACCTTGAATTATTTTCTTATTACAGACAATAATATGATCCCTCATAGAAGTAAATTCTTGTGATCTTGTATGCAGTTTTTCTTGTAGGCCACATCTGTATACATAATTTTAAGATTCTTCAAAATGTAGTATAATTTATGTTTGCACAATATCTGAGCTGAATACTCATCTAATTTTAAACATCTGTGATAGATTGCAAAATCTTTTAAGATCACTCTCCCACCAACAATGTGTGCAAAAACTCAGCTCCCCACATCTACCGATCCTCTTGGCCATTTGAAGACTGAAAAATGATTGTGTGTGTGTGTGTGTGTATGTGTGTGTGTGTATGTTTGTGAGAGAGAGAGTGTGTGTTTTACTGGGGCTTGTACCTAGGGCCTCCCCTGAACTAATCACAAACATTTTATTTCATTTTTTATTTTATTTTTAGTGTAGTTTACTTGTTTAGTTTAGTTTAGTTTGAGACTGACTCTTACTAAATCTTCAAATTGCCTAAGCTGGGATTACAGGTCTAAGCCACCATACTCTGCTATAAATTGTAGTTTTAATTTTCAAGAATTTGATTGCTAGGATAAAGCAGATATTCAGATGCTTACTGATTATAACATCCTTTGGAATAGCAGAACTTTTTCCTTTGTCCCCGAGTATCATCTCATTTTTTCCGCTCTGTGCCCCGGGATGCCGGCTTTTTTATATGAATCCACAGGTGCCCTCTTCATCCATGTGAAGCCATGACCAGCTAATAGCATGCACTGGTAGAGAAAGGAATCCTGGGAGTGATATTAAGCTACTTTTTCCCAGTGCTCCTTCTGAGGTATGGCCCTGTAAACAGTGTAGTCTATGGGTGTACTTCCTACATCCCCTTTACTGAAATAGGGTGCTCATGTCGCACTTGCTTTAATTATTCATTGCTAGCAGTTGTGCCTGTTTATAGAACTGTCATCAACTAAGCACAAGTCACCTTGCCAAGGAGGTTATGTGCATGTCCCCGAGGGCAGCCAAAGGACAATGACTGACTTACAAAGATGTAAAATGTTCTCCCCTGGAGTCAGCTTGGTGCAGCAGTTAATGCTGTGGTTCCTATAGGATCAACCTGAAGATTCTCTCCAAGTGAAGCCACACAACTGCTTCATTTTTTCTTGCTCCATCTTCACACAGCTTCTCTTAAGAGCATGCGCTCAGCAAATCCATTACTCAAGAATCCTTGTCTTGTCTTGGGCTTTGCTTCTAAGAACTTAAACCAATGCAGTTGGTACCGGGCCTTATGTTAGGTAGCAGGCTGTCAAGATGAATTGGATTGCTGGTCATAAGAACTCCTTTATGAGGCTCAGGTAGCTGCTGATGAGATAATGCATGTGTGTTGTATCAGTGTGATTTTTAATATTTCACCTCTCTTCAAAAAGGATTGGATAACGGTAGGAAGGAACTGTGTTATCTGGAGGATGTCTCCTTAATTTGAGAAGTGTAAAGTAGAGAATATGCGAGCTGTGGCGCTGAGTCCATGCAATAAGCTACTACTGAGTCACTGAAAGTGTAAATGATAAACTCACATCAAGTAGTGGAGAGTGAAATACTTGGGTGTGGCTATTAATCTGATATATCAACACCACTGAGTTAGGAAACAGCAGACTTTAGTAAAGCGTGCTCCTGGGTGTGTCTGCATAGGTCATGAGTGTGGGCTCGGACATAGATAGCCCCAGACCCATTCATCTCTGGCACTGTTCCCTTGCCTGGACACTGGGCTTTCATGAACTGAATAGCTTTGCTCCACCGTGCCCTGTGCCGTGAGGTTTAGAGCCTGCAGCCATGTACTGACTCTCCTGAAACCAGGAGTAACTTAAGCCTTTCCTCCCTTAAGTTGTGCGTGCAGTTATTGTGTCTCGGTGAGAAGAAATCTGACATAGAAATATGTGTGTAGGCAGAATTAAACTCGAATGCCTGATTATCCCAATACTTCTGGGTCTGAGGAAGCGGCTCACTCTCCCCTTTTGAAGGGCAGATTCTTACTCTTGCTAAAAGACTACACAGAAGCTTCAAATGAGGTGTTTTCCTTATAGTGTCTATTCACCCTCCTCACAATGCTCTTAGCTTCCTTCCTGGTTACTACCCTTACACCCAGCATCATCGTTTCATCGTATAAGCTTCTGAGTCCGGCCACTATATTTTGAGAAGCTGAGAGATGACATATAGGAATAGATTCTGAAAGTGTTGAATCAAGAAGGTCGGAAGATATTCGTTACCGTGGGGGCGCTGTTTTGATACTGAATTTAGCACGCTGGCAGAATCCCCCAATGAAGATCTGAATATTCTTCTTGAATTGCTTTCAGGAGCCTGAGAGAAAAGAAGCAGCATAAATATCAGAATTGCAGAGTGTACCATGAAGATAAAGACGAAAGCCACAGAAAGCGAGCTTTCGAAAACACATCTACTTCAAATAGCAGATCAAAATTTAAAAACAAACAAACAAACAAATCTAACGAGCACCAGCTAACTGTATTTCTCATGAAGATTCTAGAATACATCCCGCTCACTTTACAAAAATGAAACGGAACACTCTGCAGGTAAGGGAGCCAGCACAGAGCAGCGGCAAACACACAGCAAGGCTGCGCCATAACAGGGACCGATGCTGTTATAAACTGGGCTCTCTGATGCTGGTGGGTATGATAGTTTGTGGGACACAGAGGCCAAGAGGCTGCACTTTACCGTCAGAAACAAGGTACACATAATTACAGTACTAGTGGCAGGATTAGAAAGGCAGGAAAAAGAGCAATCGCACAGAGATGTGCAGAAGTAGTTAACCAAACGTGTAGTTCTCAGGGGCATGTTAGAGAAAACAATCAAAAAGAAAACTGTCTAATATTTAAAGTGAAAAGAAACCAAGAATAATTGGGCATAAAATTGAAGTCAGCTTCCTAATGGAAAGTCAAAATCGCCCTGGTTCAGTTTTTTTTTTTTTTTTTTTTTTTTTTTTTGGTATTTTTGAGACAGGTCTCGCTATGCAGTTCAGGCTGTTCTTGAGCTCACTTTATAGCCTAGGCTGGTCTCGAACTCACAACGATCCTCCTACCTGTCTCCCAAGTGCTGGGATTACAGGCATGCACCACCATGCTCGGCCCCAAAACCCCCTGTTTAACCTCTATGTCTAACCAATCCTCAGACTCAGGGCCAGCCTGCTGAAGATAGGCTGCCTCCCAATGAAGAAATGCCCTACAAAACCATGGCAAAAATATACAGGGGCCATTAACCTCAAAAAGACCTCTGACTTGTTATTGAGGCAGCTACACACTGAAGAAAGGAGAACACTAGTTTCCCTGAGGGTCATTGGATACAAGGTCCCAGCTGATGCTATCACAGTTAAAGTAGGGATTCATAGGTATCCAGTGAAATAAAGACTGTAGCCAAGACTATGGCTCGCTGGCAGAATCTTCAGTGATTCCTTGAGTTGAAAAATCTTGTATAATAATGACTTTTATGTAGTGTTTTAATGTACCAAAAAAAAAAGGATACCCAAAATGTAATACAAGCAGAAACAATAAACCTAATTGTCTTTCAAACCATCTTACCTTCTTACCTAAGGAAGTACAGTAGAGAGCCAGTCAAAGTCATTTGGCACAGAGCAATGGACAAGTTAATATCCTGCATCTCACGCTATGGTGTGGCAAGAAAGACACAGCATGTCTTCTTTGTGCTCCTGCTAAAAATCTATAATGTAAGTGTAATCACGAAGGAAAGCTTAACAACCCAAACTGGGGGACAGTCAACCATGTCACTGGCTCATAAGTACAAAAATGTCAAGTTCATGAAAGTGGTGAATCCTAACTGGAGTTTAGTTGAAGCAGGCTGCAGTGTAGACAGATGACTCGTAAATTCTGATTGTGATCTGAATTTGATCCCAGACCAAAAGAATAAATAAATAAAAGTTATAAGGACACCGATGGGACAGTTGGTAACATTTAAGTGAGATCTCTGATAATAGAATTCTGTTAATGCTAATTTTTTGATTTTGATAATTGTCGTGTGGTTAGGAGAGATATAGAGGTAAAGGGGCTTTATATCCACGGACAAAAGAAGTATCAAAAATAATGACATACTGTCTGGGTGGTCTGGATGACAGGTATATATACATTTTTTGTACAAGTCGCATAACTTCTATATAAATCTGAAATTATTTCTTCATGACAACATTAAAATACAAAAGTTGGAATCATTTAAAGGAATATATTTTTGAATTCACAAAAGTAATTATACTTTAATGTTTTTCAACACTAAACTACTGACAAGACTAACATAGCTAATAATGTCATAATCGTATAATAAGCAGCTTTCAGAATCTCAGTATTGTAATGAATGTAAATGCCAAGGTGGAAATAGTATAGAAAACAAGTAATAGAATATAATTACATCATCCCTCTACCCTTAAGCGACATAACAGTATAGACCAATGAAACAAATCATAGCTACCCCTGTGCTTCTCATGACAACCTGTTGTACCCATTCTGACTTGATGATTTGATTATATAGTTTCCTTATGGCCCTTGCCTTAAAATTCTATGCAGTCCTCTTTTACTATCCCTAAGATTTTGTACCACTGTATATATGTATGCATTCATTCATTCATTCATTCATTCATCAGCAAATGTTTATTTACCCCATTGTGGAATCAGAACACTGGAAAACTGAATTTTAGAGAATTAAAATAATCTTTTAAATTCCTTGATTGACCTTAATTCCACTCTAAAGATCCTAGGCTGTTATCCCCTCTCCACATCTGTCCCAGTCTGATCTCTGTTTAGGAGGAATCTCTGCCCTAATTAATCCTTCAAGCCCAAGTTCATCCCAAGGATCTATAGCTGATGGAATCAGTCCAGTAACTGCAAAAAAAAAGGAGTTTGGATAAAATAAGGTTGAATGACTATTTCAAATAAGATTCCCATCTTTTTCATAAACTGTCTGACATGCTAATTTAACAAATTTAAGTTATGACAACAAGGAAATGTATGTGACCATATGTTGGTAGAAAGTAATTTTATGCTAAATCAACACAATGCACAGTTTTTAAAAGTATAGGTTTAATACACTAAGAAAATATTTTATTTTGTAAAAAAGTGTTTATTTTAAGGTTTATAATATTGGAATCTAATAATGGCTAGTCCTGAAGTGTCCTTTGGAAAATTAGGAAAAATTTTAAGATTGAAGGCATTTGCTGAACAAAAAGGAATAATTTTATGTTTTATTAAATTATGATTTCAAGATAATGTTAACTGATCTCACTGCCTACAGAGAGAATATTGGTCACCGAACACTAGAGATTTTTGGTATTGTATATCTAATCTAGAAACTTACCTTATTCCAAAATGTATTACTTCATCTTCCCTGAACTAGAGCATAAATAGTTCTTGTAAATGAATGGAAACAATAAACAAATATTGAGTTTAAAATGATGTAGCTATCAAAGTTAAGTAACAGTTGGATTACTGATTAACTAACCTAAATTTTATAAATGTCATTGCTTTCCCCCATATAAATCATAAATTGAATGCTGAAATAACTACAACAAATGTTAATTTCAACAGAAATACATCATTGTTTCTGTAGCACTCTGAAACTTCACAGTAACTGTATGTCACAGAACGGAATGCCTGGACCCCCCATTTTCCCGATCAATTAACTCTGGGAAATTGAATTAATACAAAAGTCAGAGGAACTCTTTCCCTTTACCCCAGGACATCAGTAAAGTATATTCTCTGCTTTTTGAGTAAATTACATTTTTGGCTCATCTGATGAAAAAGAAAATAAAATCTAAATTCTAGGAAACGATTTTACCTCGACTGACTTTGACACATACATCTAACCCTGCCTTTCAGGCAGGATTATAAACACAAACAATTTGTGCTCATCCCACTGGTATTGAATTCAAATGGTTAGTGCAGAAGGAAATGCAAGCAATGAATTCACATATCCTCATGGGCCCGAAGCTCAGATAAGGTTACCTGTCTATGAGATTTGACTTAAACCTTCCAACTTCTTTTTCTTGAATTCCAATGCTCTTCTCAAGCTTTCTCTCTCCAAGACTCTGAAATTCTTGTGACCATTTTGACTTCCTCATTTTCCAAAGTTCTTGATCTTTTAACCTTGAGCTACTCCTTGACTGTCATTAGGTCTCGCCTCTGTTTATTTTTGCTCCTTGGAGAGCTTCTGCAGCCTCAGCGGCTTAAATGTCATCTACATACTCATGCACACAAATTTATACCTCGATCTCATTTCTCTTTCTAAACTCCGGGCTCATTTATCCAAGGCTTCTCTTCTATCTCCTCTTGCTTACCTAGCAGTTTCCTTAAAGCTAACAAAGACAGAATGCTGTCCATAAGCTGCACCCTTCAGCCTGCTTTACCCTGTTTTCTTCGCTCACTTTTGGATAGTTCAAGCCTTCTAATTTTTCAAACTACAAACCATGGGGTGATCTTAAATCCCTGCCACTCACATCCTTCGTCTAATCTATCAGAAACATGCTTCAATCTAACTTCAACATATACGCAAGAAGAACACCACAGAATCATAAGTGGTGCAATAGTAGCTGAGAAGAAATGTGATGTGAAGCACGATATCTGAATAATTCCAAATTATATCCCCATACACTTATCAGTTATAAATGGAAACAGAAGTTACCTTGTCAGAAATCTATTAGCCACCGCCTTACCAAGGAAAGTCAGCAGTAATGAGGAGACAGACAACCCTCATGTACCTACTGCCAGAATGCCTAAGTACATAACATAGCTGCTTTTACACTGCTGCTAGCAATGCACTTCTGGAATTTATAATGAAGAAAAACTGAACAAACCATGAGTTAAAAGATACTCTATAAACAACTATATAAGTCTTCAAATATGTTGAGATCCTTCAAGACTGAGGGACTCCTTAAATTGGAGAAGTAAGGTACGACAAACGCAGACCATGCAGAGTCCTTAGTGCACACAGTCGTTTTTAATTATCTCTTAGATTTCTGCTCTCTTCCGTGCATGATTTTGGTATTCTTGTTTCACCATTACAAAGACTGGTCACAGAGACCCCTAATCACAGACAGTTCTCTCCCTAAGAGAAATTCTGGTACATGGAATTTAAATAAAAGACCTGCTTTGCCACACAAGTGAAAACTAGGAATACAAAGAATGCTGGGAATGCTTTTTAACACTAAATTTAGGGGGCGCTCCAAAATGTAGATACTGTCATAACAGCTTAATTTTCCAAGTGACCCAGGTTATCAGAATTCTTGAGAAATCCTCCCAGAAGCTAGAATTGCTCAAATGTCACCTTGACTGTATGGTACAGTAATGGGTTATATCATGTCTGTGAAAAAGGCATTTGCTTTTAAGAGGTGTCAATTTACACAGATAATCGCATTTTTAATTGAAGTCAAAATTCCATGCTATTAAGCACTTAACCCTTTCAGCCAACTGTTACTTAAAATTAAGTAACGCTTATGTCTGGCTTGTTTTGCTCTGTCTTTTGAGCATCGTTTTCTTTGACAATCGATGGCATTTTTTACAATTCTGCAAGAGCCACAGTTCAAACCACAGGGTGATCTGTAGAGGCTTTTCTAAAGACATACCAGATGCTTGAGATTACAAATTATTCATTATGAAACTTTTCTCAGCATGAATTATCTTATTTGAACCATGACATGGGATTGCTTTATTCTGGAAGATCAAATCTTTGGGTATATAGCAAAGGAGCAATGCTGTTAAAAAAAAATCTAGCATTTAAAGTTTAATCCAGAATTGGGAAGAATAACACACAGCCCTAGGGACCCTAGATTTAAATTAAGAATGTTGCTTTTATTGCACTATGAACTATATTTTCCTGCTCAAGCTGAGACATTCAACAACTAACAATGTTACTGTTAAGCACACCCTAAAAATGAAGTAAGATATTCCTTTGTGTAGAGCACTGAAATGTGAGAAACACTGTAATCATATTGCATTTCCTAATGGCACCATAGAGATATGGACAGAGAACAAAAACAAATGCAGATAAAACCCTTAGATATATGGTAGAGCTATCTAGTATGAAAGCAACTTAACATAAAAACGTCTTTGTAGCAATCAACATTGCCTTAGGACGATAAAATCACAAGCTGTTTTATCTGCCATACAGAAAGTACCAAGGAATTTAATAAGTACATTCCAAAATTCTTCAAAAGTAAAGGCTAAGTAGATGTTAAACTAACAAATGATAGGATGATTAGTTGGGGAATCGTGTTCAAATATAATATTAATTCTGCTATGAGTAGGTCAGATATTTGTAAAAACAGAAGCCTTTAAATATAAGCCTCTTAGAAAAATGATAATTCCAATTTATGCACGATGAAATTGACCTTAGAGAACAACATGTCCATGCTTTTGCGGCTGTATATATATTTTTCTAATCCTGTTTGCATTTGTGATTTTCAGAAAAGTTGGTATCATAGTTTACCATAACTACAATGGCTGTAAATGTGGAATCAGTGCCATCTGTTTTGGGGATGGAGACATGCATGGACAGGACCTTGCGTGGTTCTCTTCTGGGCACGTATTTCTAATTTGGCATGAAGAACTCAGCTCACCACTCAATGAGGGCAGCAATCGGACCTCTTTTTCTTAGTTTCCGGTCAGTACAGTTCAGTATAATGGGAAGCAGCATACCTGGGAACCGGAGTTGGATAGTCTGCTCTGAATCCTATCTCACCGTGTTTGGGCTGAGCTTTATAAGTCTGTTATCCTCACAGCCCACAGCGCTACTTCCTCCACTGTCAAACATAAAAAATGCCATCTACCTCTCCTGCTGCTTGAGAAGTAAAAGGCAACCCACAAAGTCCTTTAAAAATGCTCATCACTAAAGCAATAGAAATCAGCAGTACAACTGTCTTAGCTATCCTGTGTGTGCATATATTTAGATTTATATATATGTATATGCATATTTTTCCCTTCTTTCTTTCCTCTTTTCCCTCATCCCAGTTGTTCTTTCCTTTTGAGCATTTTTCACAATTTCTGTCGTACCTTTTAGATTTTGTGTGTTTGTTAATATGCTTTTGTTCTATCTTTAAAATTTAAAACATGCTCATCATGAAAGGCTTCAAGCACGTAGTTGAAAAAACTGTGTTTCTTATTGTAAAACTTATATGTCTGTTTTTATTCTCTACTTGAGAACGTGTCAAATTAAAAAAGAAACCAACAAGTGCAGGTTGTGCCATCTAGAAGGAGGCCCATTTGATGTTCGCACCGGCGAACTGTTACATCTTCAGGGTGCGGCTTCATCTCCCTGCGGCCATCCCTCTCCCGTCGCTGCCTGCCCCTTTCCTCCCCTGCTGCCTCCTGCTCCTCTCTCCCCGCTCACACCTTCATATTTATTTGTGAAAGAAACCCGGTTAGTATATACAGCTTTCTGTGCTCTACATTCTGTTACTTAAATCCTGTTGTGTTTCAAACACCAGCTCTGTCTTGGCATTTAAATTTATTTCTGTTTTTTATTTTGAAGACAAAAGAACAAAAACATATGAACCAACACGCATACATTTACAAAATCACACAAAAACAATACGAGCAATGCAGAATTTCAGACAAGGTGACCGGAAGTTAACAATGGTTTTTGTATTACATATTGATATCTTCAAATTGGTTACTCAGACAAATATCCTGTAAATTTAAATGGGAGCTAGAAGATTCATCAAAAGCAAGTTTTAGTGAATTCATTTTTTGGCAGAGATATTCCATATTTTGTGCCTTTTCTTGTTATCAGAAGGTATACATGTCTGGTTATTTCTCTCTTTTCTTATCAGTGTTGGTAAATACCTAGATCCATCCATTCATTAGAATTACAAACTGCTGATGCTTAAATTTCATCATGCATCTTTCTTTATTACCTAGCATGCACCTATAAAAGGAAAATCTCATTTTGTTTTGCTGTGAAGCATGCCTAGAAAAATCAGGGAAAAGTATATTATACCAGTTTAAATCTACAAATGACATCATCATTAACTCCTTTTCCCATCTTGCTATCATTAGGATTTCATAAATCATAACGTATTTGGTGCGTTTTAGTTTTAGGTTTATTTTACTTTTCTGTGACCTCTTCGTCCCGTGGTTGACCAATGGCCGCCTCCCCACAGCTGGTAGTAAAAATAGTAGCCTATCGGATGCTATCTACATTCTGGCCAATACAAAATAGTGCGGGCTCATCTCTCACATTTCTGTGCCACACTTCCAAGGGTCCCTGGCTCCCTCCTATGGTTTGTGGCTGGATGTCCCTCGAAATCCTCATGCAGTCGTGGGCCAGGCTTCTCGAGCTTATGATTGACTCATGGTCTAATGCTGGGATTATGGGTGTGAGTGCTGCACCCACCCTGGAGTGGGGAGCCTGTGCACAACATATAAGGGAGGGAAAGAGGCTCGCTCTCTCTGTTCCTCCCTTTGCTGTAGTTACTTTTGTTGCTTTCTATGGCCGTGAACTGTTACCCTCTGACGCTGCCTTGGAGCAAGAGGAGTGTAGACTGCAACTTCCACAAACTGAGCTGAATAAACCTTCCCTTCCTTAATTCTGGGCAGCAGGTATTTTGTCTCAGCCATGAGAGAAAAGTAACCAAGATACTCCCTTTACTGCCAAAGAGTATTTGGTGGCTCATTATGTCCACTGGAGTTGCTCATTTCCACTGAGGTGATAATTGTCTCTAAAATCTTTCCAGTGGACTACATTAAGAAATATGTCTCTCCGCAAGCATAAAATATACCAGGAACACATGCATATTCATTCCAGCACTTCCAAATTAGATTCATAACTTAACCTCCTTTATCAAATATACGTTTCCCTTTTCTGTTGAGAAATCTAAATTCTCAATATTTCTGGGAGTACCAGAATTGAGACTTAGCCTACTTTTGTAAACACACTTTTTGTGCTAACATTTCTTTCTGTAATTTTAGAGAAACAGAGGTTGCAGAGCTTTTCATTTGACTATAATTAATACAAACAACAATGAACATTTACTGAGCACTTACCTCATAGCATCATTTAAGTTTTACAACAATCCCATGCAAACATATTATAATTCTTTCTTCATAAGTGAAAAAATTTAAAGCCCAAACAAGTTGAGTAATTGTACAATATAACATAGTTAGTAATGGAAATCTTGATCACTGAATTATCTTACACTAAAATCTACAGTTAACCAATCATTAGTGACTATGTTATGGTGACTTTTTAATTAATAACATTCTTCTTCCGCTATAATTATCAACTTAGCTGAGCCTATTAGCTAAAACACTGGTCCCAGCTGGAGAAAGTAAGCAGCACATAAAGATTTATAGCCTCGAGACCTATTATTTCATACATAGTCAGTAACTGTATATCTCATATGTACAATAAGCAGGCCGTTCTGCGGTAAATTCAATAAAATCTTGTGCAACCACATGAGCTGTTTGACTGCAAGTCTTTGGCATGTGCTAGAACCCACCCTGGTTATCTGATACACTCCTGGGAGAAAATTTTCTAATACTTTCTGAGGCCATTGTTTCAATGGTAATTAGAAAGATTACAAATCTAATTTTTAAATCTTTTGTTAAAGGCTTGTTTGCATTTTGTACTTCCAGAAGTTTTTCAATATTGGAATGCTGCAGACATTGCTTTTATAGTCTTGGTGGTCACACAATAATATTTTCAGTGTTATTGATGTGTGTCATAGCAACCACAATAAATGTTTAGATTACTGTCCTTGAATTATAATGGTAAACATTTAAGCTGGGTGACTCTTGCTGGTTACACGAAGCAAAAGTGGTTGGCCACCACCTGACCCATAAGAGCCTTTCTGACTTTGCCTCTCTCATTCCCAACCGGGAAAATTCTGCAACCCCCTCAAACAGACCAGAAAAGTTTGTTTTTGTCACATGTCTAAAAGTGACATTTTCAGCTTCTGAGCAATGAGAGGTTCAACTGTATAGGACAACTTTCCTGCTCTCAAGGGAACAGTTCTCAGTAGCATGTGGATTAGAGCATCTGCCAGGAGGCTTCCTGCTGGACAACCAGTACCAGTTTAGGAAATCTAGGAAGGTAATGATAAAACTGGTGTGACTGAAACTGTGGGATATATTCTTGGACATGAAGGACTTGGGTGAAAAGAGAAAAATATGATTGTAGAATGACGATAGAACTTCCTGCCATGGATTTCTACATGTATACACTAACCACAGGAGATACGTTTTTATAGTGAGAACAAAACAAGGAAAGCAACAGCTAAGTCCAAATGCTGTGGAAATAGAATATACTACTATATCAGTTGTGTTGTCTTATAGTTTAAAAAATGAAATAGCAAAAGAGAGAGAAAGATGAATTCTTGGTTAGTTGTGAGAGTTGGGGTTTGGATAAGCTTCTGTGGCTTCAAAAGCCCATGCCTACCTAGCCTTCATGCCTATCAGAAACAAAGGCTCAAAGAAGATAAAATATTTACCTTAAATCAGCAACTGCTGAAGACTCAATTTTATATAATTTTGAATCCAGAGCCAGCCATCTTTTCACTATAGCATGTGATTCCATAGAGAGCATGAAATAAATGTGTGACTAGCTTCATTCACAGCACCAACTACATACGTCTCCTCCACAGCGCACTCTGTGAAATATACAGAATCATAAAGCACCAAGCTGCAGTATCAAAACTGAAGAAAGGCAAACTAATTAAACATACAATTTTGATTGAATTAAACAGGAGTTACTTTCATCAAGAATGGAGTCTTGACCCACAAGAGAAGAACGAAGGGGAATCAGTGAAAGGGAATTCTAGGCAACTTTCATGTCCCATTCAAAAACATGAGACAATGTTAGACTATTGGTGAGTCTGTCCCAAAAAGAAGAGGTAGAAGCCATCTTGGGGACAGTATCATGGTGATGGCTCTCTAGAATATTCCGTTGGTTTTAAAGAAATAGCAGATTGTCTTAGAGCCATTTTTATTTTATTGAAATAAAAACATTTCCTGTGTAGAACTTTATTCACTTAAAACTTTTCCTAAGTGACAGGAGAACTCTTTAAAATAAGACTTTACTGTTGTCTAACACATGTACATATTGTGATCTTCTAAGAGATATACTTGTGCTATTTGTATTGTCTCTAAGAAAAATAATATCTGGGCCAGGATAAACTGAAGTTCACTCATTCTAAGGAGGACTTTATATTTCGTCTGGAAACACAAATGGTAAATTTTCTAATATGCTTTCTAAATAGATGAGAAAAGCTATACTCAGAAACTAAACACCGGGAATCTGAATCCAAATCATGCTTAGACAGAAGACAGTATTTGATCCTATGGATCTTGCCTCCACCTTTACTTCTTTACATTTGTACATGTTTCTGACTCACTTCAGTGTCAAACAGCCTTTCTCCAAATTTCTTGTGTCCAGCTCTGTCCCGATGTTCTGTGGTTCTGCTCACGATATTGTACTTCCCTAGATGTTTTCCAAATTCTCATTGGTTATGTTTCTAGTTTTCTAATTTCATGCTGTAGTTTTCTATCCAGCTTCTCCAAGGAGCATTAAACTTCTCCTCTTGCCCTTCCTCTGGCCAGGCACTTCGTTCTTTCTCCTGTTTACTAGACTCATTGTATAAAGAGGTTATCCAATATTCATCCCAGAAAAACAGAAACAAGATTCTGTGTCCGTATTTGGTAATGATATAGTAAATGCTGAGCTGAGCTTGAGAGCAAAGGATCTTAACTAATAAAGAGATGGTACCAGAGAAAAGAAATTCTCATCAGCAGTTCAGGCAGTTTCTTGATCTAAAAGGTTCATCCTAATGGCCTAGGAAGAAAATAAATAATGAGATGCAAACCACATGATGGAAACCAGACCATCAAAACAGGAGTATCAATCCATTCACCCATCCATTCCTCCATTTCAGTTGTCGTGGCCAGATATCCTTCCAGGGATGTGATAGATTCTCTTTAGTATTCTGTCTACCAAACCTCAGCACCTGGAATAATACCCGGCAGCTTGTAGACACGCTGATACAGATTGTGCTGTTCACTCACCTAAAATCTCATACTTTCTTCCCATCGATGCATCATCTAATTCATGGGAAGATGGTTCAACATAAAGAACAGAAAGTGAACATTGAAAATAAGTTTGGCCTAAACAGGAAGACCCATGACCTGCAAGTATCTTCTTGGTTGTGGATTTTAGAACTTTCCCAGTTTAATTAAGATGTGCAAAATGCTATACAAAATTCCTTGCCAGATGAACAAAACGAAGATTTTTATGTAGAAGCCTTTTACAAATAAAATATGCTACAAGCAGAAGACAACATGCAAAAATGAGCCAACTGTCTTGTGACTTCTGATGTTCCTTATCTTTCCCTATTGGTAACATTGACTGCTCACTCCATCATGAAAATCTGTCACACTGTGACAAATTCTACAGGGTGGCTTTAAAAAAATTGTAATACTGATCCTCAGAGTGCCGGTTTCCATTCTGTCTTGGATGCCATTTTCTGGCTCTGGGCTTTGAATCAAAGTGAAAACTGCATAGCTCGCATCTGTTTTTTGTTTGTTTGTTTTTTGTTTTTTTTCTGTTTCTCTCTTGAACTTGTCAAGTTGAATTTTGATTGAACTTTCAATATTGAATTCGTGGAGTTAAGGTCTCCTTCTCCTCCTTTTATTTTAAAGTTAGCCTTATCAACCTCTCCATTGAGAGGCAGGAGCTTGCAGAGTAAGCAATCTCCCCAGGAAGATTTAGCAGTAACTCTGGAGAAAATCAGGCTCTTTTAACCCTGGGAATAGTAGATAGGTCATTATCTCTTGCAGTCAATCAGGTATGTAATCAATGCAGATTAGTTGCAACAAGAATAGCTTCTCTGCCCTGACAACACGGATTTTTGCAGAAAATACTTACATCTGTTTGTTTTCTTAGGGTGACATAAACCAAGTCTGAACACTCAGCATCCAGTTGTTTTAAACATCATGATATTCTAATTTTGGAGGAACTCATTCTGGGTTGGACAGATTTTTCTTGCTACTTCCAAGATGCTGGCAACGTATTTGATCTTCAGTGATTGTTTAAGTTTTAGCGCATTTTCTCTTCTCCCCATAGTTTTTAATAATCTAAGACTGATTTGGAAGTTTTATTATGTATATCTCCAGCCTCACAAAGTTCATTTGGAGATAGGCATGAAAATGTTGTAGATAATAGTGTAATTTTTAGCTTTTGTACACATTTCTTGAGCATAATACTAGAAGAGGCAGATATAAGAAGTAAAATGTGTGTTAAAATATCATCCATAATAAAGTCACTCAAATATAAATGGTTCTCGGGACATTTTAAAGAAAATCTCCCATATAATTATGATACGTGAATCTTTCCTTGGAGGCTTGATTTATAGGCAAATGTGTGAATTCTGGTACACATGTTGATCTTAATGAATCCTGCTCCTAACCAAGGTAGCCAACAAAATTTTCTGCCCATTGGATATCTCTAAGGTAAAGAATAGTTAAACGAATAAGCTATATAAACTTACTTTTGAATGAAAAGACTTTCCAGTTTTTTACTGCATGTTCGTCAGTCATGGTCTGAACTTCTCTGCAGCCTCAGCTTTTGTTTCTTTTGAAGGAAAAGTTACTTTATGTGTTTGTCAACACAAATCTCCTGTACATAATTTAAAACTCTCATTAATGAGAACATTTTCCAAAGTTCAAAGAAAATTATTTCACACAGTGAAATTTCATTTACTTATTTGTTTGTTTTATTTAATTCATCCCTGTTCACTTCTGTTTGTTTCTTAACACAGACTTCCTATGAAGTTCAGGCTGGACTTGAACTCACTGTGTAGCCCAGCCTGGTCTAGAATTTACAGTGATGCTGCCTTCTGAGTGCTGGGATTATAGGTGTGCGCCACCATGCCTGGTTCCATTATTGATTATTCTGGTCGCCTTATTTTTTGTTTGTTTTTTTTGGTACCAGGAATTGAACTCATGACCTCATGCTTGCCAGGCAGGCCCTGTGCCCCTGAGCTGTATCCCCGGCCCCTCTCATCACTTTAATCAATACATTCCCTCGTCAAGGAATCATTGTTAATTCTTCAGCACTGTTCTCTATTTCTGTGTTCTTGTGCCCCTTCCCTGATTGCAGGACCGCTCGTCAATACAGCTCATCCCGTTTCACTGCTCACGGATGTCCTTCATAATTGTCTGTGACATTTAAAATGCAGATCATTCACACGCAAAATACGACTTTCTCTAATGTGTCCCATTTCCTCAAATGCTCTCCCTCCAATGAAACCTGAAATCTAATTTAAAATAAAGTTCAAAATAAGCACCCAGATCAATACTTTCACTTTGAAGATTTATGGCAGGCTTCAGCTTGGCTCTTTAAAGACAAAAAACAGGAATGAAAAGAGAAAACATCAAGATATGTCATGTCCAGGCTCTTAACAGCCTCAAGTGAATGTGGATATTATCACCATAAACATGAACTAAGATTACGAATATCAAAAGAATGAAAAGTGAGAAAGGAGAGTTAGAGAAGGAAAGAGGGAGAGGGGCAGGCAGAAGATTAAAAAGAAGAAACCAGCTGTGTTGTGCACACACACCCACTCTACACCGCGAGTGTAAGTTGCACATAGTGCAAATGTGTACCAACAGATAACAGGAGAGCTTCTCTTGAAATAGAAAAGTAGGAGACAATTTAGCACAAAGTAAGTTGTGAATTCATAAGACGTCACCTGGGCTACTACAAATAAATTTACACATTCCACTCTGGACACATTTGCTGTGTGAAATAATGGTGGAATTTGAAGTTGTAATTTCTTGACCACTATCATTATTGGAGAAGTGTTGGAAATCTGGTAGAATGGATGCAAGACATGCACACAAAATCCCAGGGAAAAACTCACTGAGAAAAATTAAGTGAGATACAGCTGGAAGTGAAGGGAGGCAATCACTCTTTTTCTGAAGAATTCAGTGATTTTAAAATGTCATTTTCCTCTAATTGATTTATTCTATCCCAATCAAAATTCTATAAAATATTGGAAAACTGATTCTAAAATACACATAGAAATGTAAAAGACCTAAAAAAGGCCCAAATAAATTTGACATGGAAGAAAAAGATAGAGGACTTATACTCCCTGACTTCAGAAGTTATTTTAAAGCTTAAGTAGGAAACTGCAACTTTGTCATCAAAAGACACAGATTCCAGAAAGGTATGGAGGGTCCAAATCCAGTCCCACAACTTTATGGCCAAATATTTTCCAACAAAGAGACAAAAGACATTCATGGTAAAAGAATAATCCTTTGAGGAAATGTGACTCTTGAAAATCCACGTTTTTTAAAAAAATTGAATTTTGATCACACTGCGTGCTTTACAAAAATTAACTTGAATAATATGTCTGCATTCAAGAACTAAAAACTATAAAGCTTCTGGAAGAAATATAGACAACATTTTGGTCAAGCAATAATTTCTTAGTTGTAACATCAAGGACAAAAACTATTTAAAGTTAACAAACCATATTTCCTCAAAATTGATCATTTTCTCTTCCAAAAATACTTGAGACTTAAAACCCAAGCCACAGACCTAGAGAAAATATTTGGACATCGCATATGTGATAAAGGCATTGCATCCAGAATATTTTTTAAAAGGGAAAAATAACTACCAAAACTCAGTAATGAACATGTACCGCTCCAAAGAGAAATGGGCACAAAACATGAACAGGAAGTTCACCAATGAAAACATGCAGGTAGGAAATAAGTGTGTCACGCGTTCCTCAGCACATTAGTCACCAGGAAAGTGCAAATTCAAACCGCAGTGCCTTACCACTAAATATCTATTAAAATGACTAAACTTCAGAAGGTGGGTCATACGATGGCACATGTGTAAAGCAACCGGAGTTCTGTGTACTGTGGATGGGGATGTAACAAGGTACAATGACCTGAAAAAAGCAGTTTTGATAATTTCTTTAAAAATTACAAGTATACCTGTTATGAAACCCAGCCATCCTCTCCTAGGAATACATTCATGAGATACGAAAGCAAATGTCAATTTAAAACAGTGTGCAGGAATGTTTATGACATGTAATTTTTAATACCCATGATTACAAATAACTCATCTGCCCACTTACATCATACTTCATGATTATAGATGTAGTATATTTGTACAGTGAGTTGTTTTTCAACAGCAATCAAGTCTGAAGTACATTGATGGAGACAAAGATACAGATGAATATTAAATTTCTGATGCCTAGTGAAAACAGTCAGATAAAAGAAAGTACATCAGGCTGGGAATATAGCTCAGTGGAATAAGCGCTTGCCTAGCAAGCACAGGGTCCTGAGTTCGATCCCCAGTACTGCAAAAAAAAAAAAAAGTACGTCTTGCCTGATTCCATTTATATAGAAATATTTAAAATGAATGCTAATGTCTAGTTACAAAAACAGATCCAAGATTGCCTGACTACTGAAGGCTGCGTGAAGAGGAAGCTCAGAGGGGATGTATGACTGTCTAGGAAATTTTGAGGGGCATTTACCTATCTGTCATTTTGATTGCGGTGATGTTTTCCTAGGTATAAATGTAACAGAGGTATGTCACAATTTGTTAAATTCTGCAGTTCATTCTATAATATATATATTACATATTACAGGGCTTAAAAGGGAGCTCCGTAAAATTCTCTTTCTCCCAGTGCCTCAGTTTGTATTTCCATAGGCAGGGAATAGTTTTTATAATTATTTTAAAAACAACTCTACTGAAGTGATATTATGTGTATATGTGTATATATATATATATGTGTGTGTGTGTGTGTGTGTGTGTGTGTGTCCATCTTGTCAGACATAAATGTTTGTTAAAATTTTGTCTTACTCAACAAATACTTGTTTGTTAAAATTTTGTCTTACTCAACAAATACTTGTTATGATAGCTATAAAGAATTGTTACATTAAAAGAAAATATGTCTTGGAAATGTTTTGAGGACAAATATAATTATTTGTACACATCTGAAAAGCTATTAGTTTAAGTTGGGCATAGATTTCTTTGTAGAGTTTGTGAGGTTTTTGTTTTTATTTGGTTTGGTTTTGTTTGATTTTGTGAGACAGGGCTTTGCTGTATAATCCAAGTCAGTCTTGACCTTGCTGTGTAACAGACTGGTCTCAGACTCACAGTGCTCCTACCTCGGCCTCCCAAGTTGTGGATTGTAGCCCTGCACCACCATGCCTTGTTTATGTGTGTATTTTTTATATGAAATATAGGAACTAATGATTTTAATCAACAGAAAGATTGATCTATTTTAAATCTAATTTAATTAGATGGTTAATATATGAAAATTAATTTTAAAAGATTAAATATTAAAACAGGTGTTCTTTTAAAATACCTTATGTAGCCCCTGAGTTTGTATTACCTTCTTGAAATGTATCCATTATTGTAGGCTTGATATTTCTCTCTCCACACTGTAACATAACTTTCTTCACAGATCAAATTTTCCAAAAGTGGAATTAATTCACCCACACAGTGGTAAAGGTGAATTCTTCCATCATAGTCAGAAACTGGATGACCAAATGTCAGAAAGAACCCTAAAGGCAATACCTGTAGTAGAAAGCAATCTGAATTTGGTCTCTAATGCTGCTTTTGAGTCTACCATTACATAAATATCATTGTGCAAATATTTATTATGTAAGGAAATAACATATATTATGTAAATATATATAACTGAACCATTCTTAAATTGGAACAACTATTTAGAACCCCAGAACTTTAGATTGTGCTTCAATAAAACAAGCAAAAATATATATTTGAGCAACACCTAGCAAAACTCTTTCATTACCTTTTAAGATTCCTGTGTCTCAGATTTGTGCCGCTCTAACTCTTGATAGTCTGAATCCTTTAAAACCTCGTGAATGACTAGTTAAAAATAATGTTATGGCATCACTAATTACCCTTTTCAGAGTGTGTTTATAATCAGTTGTACTGAATGACAGTAGATTGTTTTCTGGAGCTGAACTGGTTATAAGGACATGACCACAACCAGTGTCACATAACGATTTTGTACATGGACGCTCTCACCTATGAAACAGTCCTCTTCAGTGTGCATGTCTAAATGTCAGAGACTGAAAACAAATACAAAAATAGCAGTCCCCAAAACACCAACGTAACAATAATCATGATCCTTTCTGTCAAGAAATAGAATGGAAATATCCTCCAACAGGAAGAATTTTAGCAAACGGTTTGGTCTTTAAGAAACCAAACAAAAGGAAAAGTTGCTAAAATCTTTTCTGGACCCCAAATGCCTGTGATGGATGTTTCAGCTTTGTTAGTGATGTGCACCCTGAGAACACCTGAAGGATTTAGGATGCAAGAGGAAAATTATCACCGCGTCTTACGAGAGCAAATGGTATAATTAGAGTACACCTTGGATATAATTGCCAATGTGGCTTTTGTCCCTTACTCCTTGCTTCCTCATTAGAGTCCCATTTGGATTTCTGTGCCTTCATCAGTTATAGTTGTCCTATTTAAAACATTAATGTAATATTTATATGCCAGCAATTTAGTCCAAACAATCCACCCCACATTTCAATACAAATTAAAACAACTAAGCATAATTTAGGCACTTTCACACCGAGTCACTGAAAAAATTAAAAAGCAGAGCTTTGTAAATTGATCCAATATATCTTTAAACTCAGCAAAGTAGTAATTTAATTAAATTAAAGATTATATTTCATAGTTTCTTTGCTTTAATAAAGTGTTTTACTCCCTCTGGTTAAGAATTGTCAATAGTAGTCAAGACCTACAAGACTTATTTTCAATCTGTAACATGACACCCGTGCCCTTTCCTAATCTGGCTTCTGTCACCAGTCATTTGGCCAATAGTACCGTCAGGAATTCCTGAGCACAACTTCCCTCTTCTGACCTTTGTGTGCCTGTACAGTTCTCCCTGGAGCAACTGTTGAATAGTATACACATGTGCCACTACCTATGCAAGATCCCAGAAATAAAAACCGTATACACATAGTCCTCACCCTAAGGAAGTGAACACATACAAGGAAAGCTGGTTATAGTAGAAATACACCATATGTTCTGAGCATGGGCTAAAGTAGATTTATAAAGAATGTAATATGAGAGGGCAGAATAATCATTGACCTTCTCCATCATCTGCTTGAAATACGTGCTTGGCCTTGCTTTTCTGGAATTCTTCTGATCCTTCAAGAACCGGCATAGATATCTTCACATAAAGGCTCCTTCTGCAAACAATAGAGACTTCTGTTATCTTTTCTGTAGCACATTGCATAAGTATGTCTACTGGGGGTGTTTATCACACTGTATCCAAATTAACAGTGACTGTATCTGTTTTCCCAGATAATATGTCAATATTTCAAAGTGAGGTAATCTATGCTTGGTCTTATTCTTACCAAGAAACAGCTACTAGTCCATGATCAGTATAAACTATCTCAATTAACATTTAGAACAATCTATGAAAGTTATAGGGTTGGGTCAGTATTGTGCAGGAGAAAATCCGACTCACAATTTGACTCTATGTAAGATTGCATAGTTACAGATTTCTGCCTTTATTTGCCATTTAAACCCAAATCTTTGATGCTGCACAGCAGTCATAATTTCCCATTCAGTTGAAAAGAGTTTCAATAGATGCGCTATTAATTAGTTTGACCTGTAGCATACAAACACGGAAGGGCATCTAGAAAAATGAACCAGGCTGCTGATTCTGCATCCGTGTCTCTCTACCCTCTCAAGAAGATACCTAGACATCACCACAGGGACTTCAGTGCCATCTTCTCAGAATATACTGAGCAGGGACTTAATAGGAAGTATTTAACACCAGCATGCATTGTAAATAAATCCAGAAAGAGAAAATGCAGGCGTCTGTCTGATAAAAACATAGAAAGTTTCTTTAAGCAGGAACTACATGATATGTTCAATTTGGCTGTATTTATGTTATTTTGGGGGCTCCCCTCATGTAACCATTGATTCAGGTGCTTTAGAATCAAATCTGATGATCTAGAAAAGCAAAGGAAATTAATATTGGAAAAGCAAAAGCAAACTGCTTTAACAGAGTCCTGACCTGAGTCAGCCCTCCAATCTCCTTCCCACTGAAGTGATGGGAACTACTTTCTTGATGTGCCATTTTTCCTCACAAGTGAAGTGACCTCTGCCAACCAGTTCCCCTGAGTGACGTGGTGCAGCCTCATGCAAGGGAATACAGAGGAGCTGAGATGTACTGGGTCTCGGGGTTTCATTTGTTCACATTTTCTTGTGAACAATCCTCCAGGAGCTATTTAATTCTGAGTCTTCTCCTGGGGGAAAATAAAAATAAAAACCACAGCAATGATGTCCCTTTGTGATAACTTAGTATTAAATTTAAAAAGCAAAGTGGTGGTAATCATCATTTCCTTAGAGACATTAATGAAAAATATACACGCTAAATACTCTAAACGGTTAGAGAAGGCAGCCCCAGCTACTTCTAGACAACAGAAACTTCTTTTACCCAAATATGAATATTTTGTTTAACATAATTATCTTGTGTGTGTGTGTGTGTGTGTGTGTGTGTGTGTGTGTGGTATCAGGAATCAAACTCAAGACCTTTCACTTGCCAGGCAGGTGCTAGATTACCTTCTACTAAAGTAGATCGGGAAAATTCCACAGTACTCATTCAAAAACATTCCAGTTCCTTACTATGATTTTGGTGTCTTTTGGCTTTGATGCTGAAAGAATGCCTGCTTCTTTCTTTGAGATGCAGAATTAGATCATTTTTCATTTACTAACAATGGGTGTGTCCTGCTTCCAACTTCCTACCCCCGTCTTCATTCTCAAGCTCCACCGAGTTTCCCTCGTACAGTTTTCCACATCAGCTTTACCGAAACAGCCTTTGAATATATGTTATTTTTACTTTTGTAAATAGGCCATGAGATAATAAGGTAAAGAGACGTCCCCCACATGCAGAAAGTTGAAAAGACACACAGTAAACTGAGATCCTAAACAAAATAGTAAATAAGTATCCGAGCTTAGATTTAATTCTAAGTCTTCTAAATATATATATACACCTCTGTAGGAATAAGAAGGTTCTTTTTTATCACAGTAATGTGAAGGAGTATCAGTTCATTTTTGTTTTCCCCAAAGTATGTACCAAGAAGCAGAAAAATTAAATGTCTCCATATGTATAGCGTTCAGCTGTAAGAGAAACTTGTTGCTGTTAAAAGCAACAAAGATATAAATTATTTACATATATTTAGCATTTGCTGTATGCCTAAGAGCAGCTTTTATCCAGGACAGACTAATGGCCCTGGGATACTTCCTGAGGAAATACGCTACCCTCTGAAAACACACAATATTGCTGTCAATTAACAGTGCCATCTTTCTACTTAACGGAGGACTTCACTTAAGAAGCCTGTGACATTTGAAGAAGCTGCACACATTAGAATTAATTGGATAAGGCACAGCTTGACCATTGCAATAAAAAGTATAGCTGGATTGTTTCTTCCAGGTACGTCTAAGATTGGAAGCAAAATACTATGAAGAATAACAATGCAAAGGATATAGTACAGTAACTTTTTATTTATCATTGTTGATTACACAGTGAAATACCCTGTCACACATGGAAGATCCATGTGATCCGTAAGTCATCACCAATAAAAACAGAAGACTCACAAGATGCTGATAAATGTTAAAGATGCAGGAAGGGAATCTGTCGGTTCCTTTTACTATTCACTCCAGGTTTGTACACGTTCAGAATTTTCTATAATAAAGTTTAACAAAAAGAAAATTAAATGATCTCTGAAGCCCCCAAGGTTCATTTGCCTTAGGAGTCTAATCTTAAATATGTAAAGATTATTTTAAAAAGTAAAGGGTCAAAGAGGAAAGCAGTAGAAATAAAACTATTTCACTTGCCAAAAAGCTGATTAAAAAAACTCTTTTCAAATACAAAATAAATAAATAAATTAATTAATTAATGGAATAGCTGGCTTAACTTGCGATACTGTCTCTTTATGGAGAAACAGCTACTTAAGATAAAAAAAAATTGAACAAAATCCTCTACTTTGGCTGTTACACTGCTGTGACTGAAGTTGATTACATAGCACACATCTAAATCATTTCAACCATGGCTGTTGTCCCCAATAACATAGTAGCATATAAAATATAAGGGGTCTTTATAACAACTATTGTTAATTTCCTGTCTCCTTGTTTTGAAAATCTGTACCATCTTTGTTGTTTTTTGTTGTTTTGTTTTTGACTTTTAGTTTCTTTGTTTGTTTTGTTTTGTTTCTTTCCTCTTTAAAATTTTAAAATCTATGGGGGAAGGGTGTCTAGAATCATGTCAATCTGAAAAATTGTGCCAATCTCTTTATCTTCCAAAGCTAAGGTTTATTTTCCTAAATTCTCAACAACTGCCAGCATCTGCGGAGACAAAAAAAAAAAAAAATTGTTAGTTGAAAACTAAAGACTCAGCCGAGTTTTCATCTCCAGATTTGCTGATTTTCGTTTCACAATAGCATACTAACGCAACACAGGCAAACCAGTTGTATGATTAGAAGCGCAAGTCTTAAATTCTCAGTTATTCTTTCACTCTGCATATTTCAAAGCTCGCCAGAATAACAACAAACTGTAGGAAAATGGGACGATCGTGAGGATTAAATGTGATCTTGAGAATAATAACCTCAGTATTTGGAGCATCTGACATATCCCAAGCAGTGTTCGGCAGCTATCTCTGATCTCTTCAACAGTAGTCTGGACTGGTCTTCGCCAGCTCCGTTTTGTATACGGAAAGCGGGTTTAGGAGGTTGCCCCAGGTTACACAGGTAATTGCTGGGCAGGAAGTGAGCAGCCTTTCTCCCTTGACTCTGTCTCCCTCCCACACTGACTCCCATACAGCAAAGAGGAACTTACCAAAGGCCGAGTCCTTTCCGTTATCTACAAATTTCTTTACTAAAGCGCTCGAAAGAGTGACAGAAAATTGGTCATCAGGGTGAAATGGAAACAAACGACACCTCTAAATTCTGCTTCCCTCCCTTCTCTTTCCTTCTTAATCATTCATAGTTGCTCGAAGTGCTGAAAGAAATTTTGCTCCTTGAATAAACAACCACGAGGGAAACAATCCCCAGGCCATTTATTATCCCTATTTATGCAATATGTAACGTCAGTTAAGCCCCCTGAACAATGACAAAGGTAGCTATTTAGTTAAAATTTTGTTGAATTGTTAACAGACTTCTTTTGTCATTTGCTTCATAAATGGAGAGACTGTATGGACAGTGAAACCATTGGCAACCTGGCACCGGGCTGCATTTCATTAGGAACTGAGAGGCAGGGGAGCTCGAGCGCATTTAAAATTCTGCATTTGAATTTTTATGACTTACACTGACGATCGGTCGTAAATCAGTAGGCAGTACTAGGGCGCCACCTGCTGGAGTAACTGGCTGGCTTTGCGTACCATATTCCCATGAAATATAAATTCACTAAATAAGTATTCCATTATGAATGTCACATACAGGATTCTTTGCCATAAACACGTATCTTTTAACAAAAAAATTCATATTAGACTTGGTAAGGACAAAGGGTATTAACAGCAAAGAAAGCAGAAGCCTGTACTAGGAAATCATTAAACTGAACAATAAAATGAGATTGAAATGGGAAAATACAAGCGTTAATTGAGAAGTGAGATTAGTAACTGAGATTTTTGAAATTAGTTCATATTCTCGCTCATGGTTGGTTTATCTTTCGTTTGTCAAAAACATTCAACCTAGCAGTTATTTTAAGTAGATATGCTTCTTAAGTAGAAACTTATTGAAATGATAATATTTTTATTAACATTAAAAGTTTTTAAAAGATGCTGATATTAAAGGAAAAATTGGAGGTTGAAGAGTTTTTTACCTTTTCCCAGGTGTCTAAGGCAATTGTTTGGTCAGCTTGTTCCTTATTTTCATTGTTGTTAAATCAGAATTTCTACCAAAAAGTTGTTTAGTGTGATATTTTTCCAAACCTTGTTTTTTTAAAAATATACTTATCCATCTCCCTGGCTTTGGTACGTTGTATGCATTGTAAACATGAGAGAAATGTTCTTGGAAGATGTCTTCACATCACCAAAGAGTCACCATTCCAAATATGTACAGCACCTGGGTGCAGCAAGAGAGTTTCCTGGTATGATGAGAGTTTGATCTGAATGTATAGTATCTCTGAAACACAGCCTGGAGTCATTTTACTTCTTTGTTATGAGTTTCCTCTCTTATCATTTTCTTAGTGCTTTAAAGAGCATAGCTAAGATGGCCTTTAACTGAGTTCTGGTTCATCAAGGCTATAATTATAATTATTACCAACTTTTCACCATGGTGGGTCTCTTGGGTGTACATGGGAAATTCTGTAATTCCTTTGTTGTACTGGTACTGTTGGGCACATCCTTTTCCAACTTTCGGAACATTTCCTTTGACTCACAAGGGGAAATCATGACCTAATGTCTTTTAGAATGGACCAGGGCACTTGCTTTCACCTGACACCTAGCAGCAGGCTTGGAAGATGTGCATCTCATTGCATTCACGCTGCCAAGGGAAATGAAGTTCAAAGGCGTTTGGTGAGTCGAGGCACCCAAGATCCGAGCAAATGCCTAGGGAGAGATTCAAGTTCCTGCCAAGACCTGACTGGACTCTGCTGAGATGACCAAACACTCTCTAAAGGAGCAAAATGCTTTGCAATGTGTTCATTTTAACTCATGCTTATCATATTTTAATTATCTTTTTTATTTCTTCTTAAAGTCTATAATCTCCAAACCATAAACTCCTTTTTAAAAATAGACTCAATAGTTGATATTATAGGAAATGCTAAGTTAGTGTCAATTGAACAAATGTTTGTTCAAGAGAAGTGAATCTTCTTAAATGGCACAAAATCAACTTTATATTCATTTCATATTCCATGGGAGCCTAGGATTTTATTGTGAGAAAAGAAAATGATTTTCATTGAGACTATATGTCAATACTTTTCATTCAGTTATTTAAAGGATGTAACTGTCTTGGATACATCTCCAAAATAATTTGGAATAACTGTTTTAATAAATGCATACACGTGCAAAACATGGTACTGAGGGGTGAACAGCCACAGTCTGCCATCATGGACTCTCAGATTAATATGTGAATTAGGCCATTCATATTTTTATGAATGGTCTAATGGTCTATTTTTATTCATATTTTTATGTTCTAACATGAACAAGCTGGGTTCTCTAAGAGCACAATCAGGGTTAGGAGACTCTGTACAGTTACAACTCGAGGCCCTAGCAGCATAAATCATCCAAGAGTAAGAATGAAACGCTCCCAAGGGAAGGAAGAGCGTATCTGAAGGCCCTCAGGCAGGGAAGACCGCTGGAGGCTTACAGAGCCAACAGTGTGGCTACATGCCTGAGCACGGCGGGAGCTTCCTAAGGGTTTTAAACTGTCCATTTTGTGATGTTGAAAAATATTATTCTCGGGCTGGAGGTACAGCTCAGTGGGGTAAGTGCTTGCCGCTAAGCACTAAGGCCCTGAGTTCGATCCCCGGTCCCAGAAAAATATTATTCTCACTGTGCGGGACGGGATAAGAACCGGAGAGGAGTGGGAATAGTAAGGGCCGTGTGGAGCCCCAAGCATGGGATTACAGTGCTTGGAGTCAACGGGCTGGAAGTGTAGATGGAGAACTGAAAATAATTAAGAGGTAGTTTGGGTGAAGGGAAAATAAGGTGATGAACTAAAGAAGGGACTTAATAGCTATTGGCTTCTCATTTGAACAACTGGGGTGGGAGAGGAAGATATTCCCTTCCAGATCTTTCTGGGAACGGTTCGGTAAGAGAACAGCCAAGCAATGTCAAGTATATTGATAAAACAGTACATATCAGGCTTACAGGAAAATCAAGATGAAGTTTTGAAACACTGCAGAGTTAGAGGCCTAAGAGGAGTTTAAAGTAGATCATGTACCGTTTTCTATATATGCTAACAATTTTGTCTAAGCCTTCAACATCCCTTATTTTTCCCCTCTCTTGGTGATTCCACTGTGATTGTTAATTACGGCACATCAACTTGACTTGAGTAAGGACCACGCAGCAGATTAGTAAAGCTTCATGCGTGTGCGGATGATTAACAGGTAGGCCAAACTGAAGAGGGAGGAGAGAGACCCACCCTGAATGTGGGTGGCACCAGTGAATAGGCTTGCAGCCTGGATCGAAGAAAGGAGGGAAAGAAAAAGGAAAAGAACGGAAAATTAAAAAAGAAATGTTCCTTGTTTTCCTTACCATTGTCTTTTGACATTCACTTCCAATTCCTTCAAGCTTCCAGTGCAGGTTCTATAGCCTTTCAACACAGATCCTGAAGCTTTCTGACATGAACTCATAGAATTGCACCAAAATTCATGGTGGGCTCCAGGACTTGGACCTTCAGGTAAACCCTCCAGCCTTCCAGTGTGGAGATGGGCATCTTGTGCTTACAAAGGTGGCCATTGTAAACCTATCTAGGGAAATATGTATATACACCCTCTAGTGAACCCTAATGAATACATCCACCTAGACTTCAAATTCCATTCAAATTCTCATCAAGCTGAGGAATGATTTGCTTCACTTGTATAATTTTCTCCTTGCCACAAACATCCATAAATTACACTTGGGCCTACATTAACCCACTATTAATCTAAAGATTTTTAAAGGCAATACTATATCTTACTCTTATTAGTATCCACAGTAGTAGCGGAACCCAGTGAATATCTGTTGCATGTAATTAAATTAGGTGTGTATTTCATAAAAGAAGATATGAACCCCCTGCTTCTCTTAATGAGGTACTGTGTATTTTGTCAATGAATGGAAATAGAGAGATGCGGTTGCATGAGGGCAGTTGGTAAATATATGTGGGATATTTCTGGAGTGCTTCCAAAGAACTGGTGTTCTCTGAATTGTCATATTTGCCCCACCAAAGCCAATCTCTCTTGGAAAATTTCCATCCACTAGTGGAGGGATCAGAAAACTACATGCTGGCCTCTAAGCCCAATCAGGTCATTGCAGGGACAAACCTGTCCGCCTTCATTCACTGTGTTGTATTTGTGCTATAATGGCAAATTGAGGGAGTGACAGGATTATCTGAGCCATGAAGCCTAACATGTTCACCAACTGGACCCTTACAGCAGGTTTATCCTGACCCTTGCATTAGTGGAATGCACTGAAAACGATTTTTTGCCAAGTTCTTTCTCTAAAGAATTTGGTAAGACTACAGAGGTGGTATTAGATATGTTGAAGCTTTAACATTTACTGTACTTGCATAGAAAAAATGGTATGTTTTAGTTGAGATCTGAGCTGAAAAACATGAAGCAGGAATGGAATCCTGAGCAAAAATTTGCAATGTAGGCATTAAGAGTCAGTAAAAGGGTTGTAAACAGAGTCATCCAGATCAGTGCAGCAGACTGACATCCATAAATTTGTTTTTTGCCTCCTACTGCTCCACACTCCTGTTCTCAAACTTGAAAACATCCCCCGATTCTCTTTCCTCACCTCATTTTGAAGAGCTTTTTGCACCCCGTATTCTTTAAAGGCTCAGATCAATTCTCCGTGATTATGAAGCTGGTTTTAATTTAGCCTCTCCAAAAACTATACCTGATAATCTCCACTTGGATTCCTAGAGCGCTTTGTTTATAGAATTTGCTGTGCAATGTTTAATGAATTATAAACTCCTTGAAAGGAGATATTGTCCCCAGCAGTGTAATAAATTGAAATTAATTCACACTGCATATTAAATAACTAAAATTGCCTGATAAGAAATTAGAATATGTATATTTTACAATACTGATTCTTCAGACAATAGCCAGACTACATGTGGCAACAGAACACTTACGCGCAATATCTATAACCATGAGACCAGGAATAGTTTTCAACTTTAAATATCTTTTGCATGTTTTCATTTGGGCTGTTTTCATGCATTTCCAAAACTTGTGCCAGATTTTTCCTTCAGACTGAGAGAACTAAATCACTGAAGGTTAAGCTTTAGCTGGACTGATGTGGGAAGTGAAGACTCCCATAGATTTCTGTCTTCTACTCAAATCACGCACTTGGTTTGATCCTGCTGTTGAATAAAAGTAAAAATGTAAGGATTAGGCTGGACTGGCTCTTATTTCTACCTGGTGTGCCTTAAAAATCAGCTCAGGACCTGGCACAGACCAAGGGAAGTCAATATTCATGGATACTTGCAGCAAAGCAAAGCGCAGTCTAAGTGTAGTTGTTTAAGTGTGCTCCTGGGTTCCTTCTCATTCTAGCATGCTTACTTCTTTGTCAATCCTTGCAGGAATAGGTTTGTCAAACCTTTCAGGTTTGCCCAAGAACATTCTTCCTGTCAAGCACAGCCTTGCAAAGATCCGTCACACCTTGCACTTTGATTCACTGTGTGACCAGGGCTCAACTCCAGCACTGTTTTGTGACCATGGAAGAGACTTTAATGCTTCTCTCACACCCTCGTGGGACTTACCTGGACTCACATTCTGGTAACACACAAACCTCCCTGGTTCCAGCATGATTTTTTTTTTTTTTTCGGTACTGGGGATCAAACTCAGGACCCTGCGCTTGCCAGGCAAGTGCTTATTCCACTGAGCTATATCCCCAGCCCTAAGCATGATTGATTTTTCTGATTTTACTGTACTCTGAGACTGAGATAGGAGGGAAAAAAAAAGTCAGTATGGAGTTATCAAAAGCAGAGCGGGAATAAACACCTAGATCACAGAATCCAATTTCTAGAGACCAGAAAACACTGTAATTCAAATGGCCAGGAGAACACAAGTGAAGCTGCTCTGTCAAATGAGCGGCTGCTGGTCCAGCTGGTCTCTTTGCGGTCCCAGGTTCATGCAGTGAACATCCCCCTGCAGCAATCTAATGTCTTATCAGGGAGAAGGCTTTGGAACAGACCCAAGTAAGATAGATTTATTAACACTAAACAACTCCTGAAATGTAAGTCAAAGTTCTGTTTGAGACAATAGAGAAACAACATCAAAATTTTTATTTACTTGCAGCACATCTCACGGGGAGACCATCACTAAGGCTATGTTGGAGATATGTAGATGCTATGCAGATGTAGAGGCGGAGACAGACATCAATAGAGATATCTATGTACAGATGATGTAGATACGTATATCCGAACCTCATTAATCATTTTAGCTGTGTTTTACCTATTTGTGTTTAGGGAAAGAATGATTCAGTCTCTAGATTGAGTGGAAGAACCAGCTAGGGAAAAGGAATAATTTTAGCCAGATCCTACCAGTTACATAGGTAGAGTCACCCCAAAGTAGATAACGAATCAAGAATGCCAATATTTTGCCAGCCATGGTGGTGCATGCTTGTAATCCCAGCTACTCAAGAGGCTGAGGCAAGGGAATCATAAGTTTAAAGGAAGCCTAGACAACTTAGCAAGAGTATGTCTCAAAATAATACCAAAAAAGGAAAAGGCTAGGAATATCGTTCAGTGCTCCCTGGGTTCAATCCTCAGTGAGCCACAGACACACACACACACACACACACACACATACCAGTATCCTTTTTTGCCACTGTCTTTATTTACATAAGTTTATGTGATGTCAAACAGTGTATGCGTGAGTTTCAGGAGTTCATGGGGGGAAAGGTTCAGCTCTTTAACTGTGGACAGTTGAAAGCTCAAGAAAATATTAAAACACGGATATGACACTCAAAGGGATACTCTCACAATAGTCATTACGCTCTTGATATATAGCTTCTGATGTGGCCAGAGGCAATTATAAGAACCGGTGACAGATTCTATCACCTTTAGTAGCCGTAAGTCTAAAAGCGACAGTGCTGGCTACAAATAGTAAAGAAGCGAAACACTTATGCTCCAAGGAGTAGGAGCATTGAATATCTTAGAAAGGAGAAAATGGTATAATTTGTGTGTTGATATAGAAGCCAAGTACTCTTAATAACTTATTCAAAGTGAACTAGTCAGTTGGTGTATCAGTCAGGGTTTCACTAGAGAAGCAGATATAACACAAGATGTACAAATGTATACGAAGTTACAAGACTGGCTTACAACAGTCGACTAAAGAGTTGTATGAGGAAGCATGCTGAGGGTGTCTGCACACTCGAGACCAAAGGATTCAGCACAGGGTCTGGAGTTCCCTGCAGAGTTCCACACAAGTCCGTACCAGGAGGCCAATGAGTCTGTGACGGAAGGCTGAAGGATCCAAGGCGGAAGCCGAAGAGTCTGCACCAGAAGCCAGGAGACGAAGTCCAAGCTGGAGGTGAGGACTGGAGCTCCTCCAAAAGGACTGGCAGCCCTCTGTCCTCCCTCATTTCCCTTTTATATCATCTAGGTGATGATCCAGCCTAGGGTGGCTCCTCTACACCCTAGGGAGTAGAATTGCTGAGCCAAGTTTCATTGCTTCTAAACTTCTCAAGTTGACATAACCAACCAACCACTACAGTTGGGGTGATCTAAAGCCATACCGAAGAAATCCAGAATCACTGATGAACACATAGATCCAAAACGAATGGAACGTGCTCAAAATACATCATGTACCTTCTTTCATGGGTAGGATGTGCTGTAACAGGTGTGAGACTTTCATTATCACAGGTCTTCTCCACCACTACACTGAACAAAGTTCTTAAAATTTTTCATACTATATTAAACTATTTGTATCTTCAAGAGTGGTTCACTAAATATATATACACATGCATAGCCCCTCAATGAATAATACCACTGTGAGGCATACTCCTGAAAAGGATCGGTAGAACTGAAGAAAACATGACACAGCAACAAACTTTATAATAAAATACTACATGTTAATTGGATTGTTTAGATAATAATAAAATTTGAGAGCAAAAATATTCATGGATATGAAAATTAGTGTTAAGATGATTTACAGTTACATGATGAACTCCTAGGGAGCCACTAAAGTAGTTCCTGAAGAACATTTAATCAGAAGATAAAATTCTTTCTGTATAATCCTGAATGAAAAAGTAATATTGAAAAATGTGCAGGGTTATCACAATATGTGAAACACATTTTATAGTCTAGAGTCTACCATAAGAGAGCAGAAAGCAAAGACATGAAAATGATCATCTTCAAGTGAAAGGGTCAGAGATAATTTTATTTTCTTCATTATTTTATGCATTCACCAATCTTTATAATGAGCATGTATTACTTTCATTATTTTAAAAGAATGATCATTATAATTAAATAAATATGAGGCTATATATCTAGACACCCCAGGGAGAGATCATACCTCTAGTTCTTATTAGTTAACACATTAGAGAAGATTAGGACAAATAGCTCAGCATAAGGACGAGGAGGCTGGCCTAGAAAAAGGGAGGCAGATGTATGGAAGAATCAGTCCAATTAAAAGCGTTAAAAAGCCCTTACAAATTTATGCTCTGTCTTCTACAAAGGGCTTTCACATACTTTATTCTCTGACGACCCTTTCAATTGTATAATACACAAATACTGTACATGAATAAATGTCATCTGTGATTTTAAATGCCTAGGAAAAGACACGTGCTGTCTTGCCCCAAAGATGTGCTTCTCTAACCAGACCAGTAACACTGTTTTTCAACACAAACGTCTTTGAAAAGTACCCTCAATAAAAGCCTATGAATGACAGCATATCCTTGTACATTCTGTTTGCTGTGGTTGTTACATGTCATCTGGGCTCTATGCTAGCGACCGTAGCTCTCTGCTTGGGATGCTGACCAGAATGCCACTTGCTGCAACCAATCCGTTTATTGTCTCACTCCCAAAGTCCTGCCCATTGCTGGATATGCAGCCCACAACTTGCCTCCCTCACTTGAAAGTGGCGATATGACATTCTGAGCTCACCACCGGACTCCTGCTACATGCTGAGCCACTGTTGTCGAAATCTAAAGATGCTATCAAACTGTTACAGTGAAAGAGGCCAGAGAAGTGGAGGTCAGGGTACATAGCTCAATATAGCACCGCATCAGCAGAGCACTGGCTATGCTTTCCTTTTCCTAACTATGTGCTGGAGACCTGATTCTGGCCCAAGGACAGCTGTGTATCACTCACCACAGAAAAAGCAAGAGCTTAGGGGATGCCAGATGGGCTCATGAAGTGTACACCTGGAACTCGCCCACTTGATGTGTATCTTCATGCGACATAGCAACTCCTTTTTGTTAAAAATAATGTTTCTCTTTTATTGAAACATATGAGTAATCAGGCCAATTACTTTTGCTCTTAGGGGAAAAAAAATGAAGAAGAAAAAGAATCAAATACTGCGTTTAAAACAGGAGATCTACCTCACATAGGAGCAGCTAAAGTGGCGAAAGAGTAGCCCACATGTGTCAGTAGCAACCTTCTAGAAAATGCAGAAATCTAAACTGATCCTGCCCATGCAGGAACCCAGCAAGAAGTGACCACCAATGACTCTGGGAACAACGCTCAGCCAGACAGCCAATCTGCCAGAGACTTGACCTTGGACTTCCCATCCTTTAGAACTGGGAGAAATAAACTCATGTTGTTTATCAGTCACACGGTCTAATGGTACTTCGTTATAGCCTTCCAAGTGGACTAAGACAGAATTATTCCAGTATGACCAAAAGAAAGCACCCCAGCATAGTCTATGACTGTAATGTGTTCCATGAATCTAAATGGTTAAGGTTTTCAGTGCTATAGTAGATAAGACTTGCCGTAAAAAATTGACCTCTCAGCTACTGGAACTCAGCACTCTCCTCTCATACTTTCTCCCTCGCACATTCTGTATTACCACATCATCACACCACCTTCCCACTGTCGTGCCAGGACACTGAGGAAACTTGGGTCTGAGTCCTGCATGATTACTGATTGTTCTTTGAGCACCAATGCTGCACACCCTGAGGTAGAAGTAACATAGCCCGCCAGGTTAGGGCCACAGTAAAGTCAGGTCTCCAAATTCAGTTAGTCTCCTGGGGCTACAAGGCAAGACTGTTGCTTCCTTCTTCATCTCTGTGGCACCAACATTTTCTACGCCCACACACTGGTCTCGTACCTCCTATCTCACCACCTTCTCTCTCTCAGTTGGGCCTGTGTCGCTCTACACACTTGCTCCATAAACAATCAACAAAAAGCCGCCACCCTCCCTCAGTTTGGTGTGCCCTTCGCATTCAGTCTCTGCCTGGACCCCTCAAGTCCCCCATCCTGTCCTGTGAAGTAAAAGCTGTCTCTGTACTTACCCCGAAATCACCACCTCCCTCCCTAATGAGTTTTCTCCTCCCCCACTTTTTCACTGCAGTTTTTAACAAGAGCTTTACTAAACAGCAGTCACATTCCATGCAGTCACCCTGTTTAGATTTTAAATTTTTAACGTATTCACGCCCCTGTGACCCATTAACTCAAAATATTTATGAAATTTCTTTTCCTCTCCTCCCCTCCAAACATATAACCATTAGCACTAACTTGCCATTACCTTAAAACCCATGCCCCACCCCTGTCTGCAGGAATTCCTCAATCTACTTTCTGTGGAATTGCCTGTTTGGGGGTATTTCATATCGGTGGAGTTACAGGATAGATGGAGGGACCTGTTACTTCCCTCTTTACTCACCTTGTATTTATTTTTTTCTGTCAGCACTTTGAATATTCAAGTCCTGCCCATCTTCAAAACCGAATACAATAAGAAGTGCATTAGCACCATCTCCAGCTTCTACAGTCTCCATCCCAGCCAAGATTTTTGAAAGGACTATTTCTGGCTCTTCATTCTTAGTTTCCAGTCAGTCTTCAAACCATTTTCAACTTTTACCTACCACTCACAACCTCCTTCTTCCTAAATGTAATAGATTGCTAACACCTATGCATCAAATATCACTTTGTCTAGGAAGTTTTTCCTAACCCTTTACATCTAGATCAGAAAGTCTCCATCTTGACAGTATTATCATTGTGAAATGCACAGTCTTCTGACGTTGGAGGCTATCTTGTGGCTTCTACTAAGCAGATTGCTTTAGGACTCCAGCCTATGACTTGTGACAGTGAACTATGTCCCCCTGTTATGTCAAATGTCCCTGGGGAGGTAAAATCATCATGACTGAGAACCAGTGATCTAGACCATGTGCTTTTCCTTCAAAATTCCATGCCTTGCTGGATTTCTCTTTTCATAGCATGCACTACAGAGCAGAGTGTCTGTCTGTGGGCTCCTCTATAACCCGCACTGAATCAATATTCAGTAGTTATCTGATTTATCCCATTGTCCTCGGCACTTGGCAAAAGGCGCCATAGTAATTAATCAATGTATATGCATCTGTTCATATTTATACAATGAAGTACACTGCTTTTACTTGTGGAGTCCCAATAGGCAATGAGAACATCCTGAAGAATGTACCTTTTCTCTATAGTTTAAAATGTTTGTTTGTTGATACTAAAATTCTGTTTTTATTTGCCTTTGCTATAATAATGTCTTAAGGAAATATGTCTTAACCACAGGTAGAAATCAGGTCATCCAGATCAAGGTTATGAGTGGAAAGCCAAGTGCCAGGAAAACAGTGTAGGGTGGGTTTGGCGTGCAACCTTGTTATTCCTCCTCATCGTTTTGGTTCAGCTTTTTAATTACAAGCACATTTGTTCCAGTATTTTATACTATTGGACTTCATAGTGCCTCAGAAGCCAGCTCTTGTTTGTCTTACTTCTGTATTCTCTCAATCACCTCGGAATTCTCTCTTGTATTCAATCATTTCTGAAATTCATTGTGTATTTCTTTGCGAAAGATAGTTTATAGCCGCTGGAATTACGAACTCTTGGAACTGGCTAACTGAGTCACATTTTTACAGATGAGGAATAAGAGGCCCGTGATTTTTCTATGACAGCATGCTCAAATCTGTCCTGTATGCTGATGCTCTACTATGTACCTTACAATTTTAGTTTCATCTTCACAAACACAGCAAGGGCAAGTGCATCTGACACAGCCAGATTGACCTGGTTCCAAAGCCTGTACTATGCCATTCACCACAGCGGGCTCCCCTGGACACCATTAAAGTCCTTGTTAGTCATTTCCACCATGTTTAGTACAGCTGGTAATACTTAGCAGGCGCCCCCGGCAGTACAGAATGTGGAGTCATCCCAAGTGATAGTCTAGGTTTCCACTATAGAGATAAAGAAAAACAATGATCCACAGATAAATGCAAAGGGCAAGGACAAGCAAAAGGAAAGAGAACAGATTCATGAGAAATATTGTGCCATGTCCTGGCTGATGCTGAGAGGAAGGCTGGCATGTCAACATTAGTTAAAGTTGGCCACATAACTCATGGTGTTTAACTGGGTGGGACTGGCTTATAATGAAGGATTTGGGTAGAATGAAGATCTACTGAGCCAGAAATGACCCTGGCTACTTTATCACATGTTTATTTAGCCTGAACATCTACCTTGATGCTCTAAAAAATAATCCTAGTAGCCAACATGCAGACTACAACACCTCTATCTTAAATCATATTGGCTTCCTGCAATGAACATGCTGTAAATATTACCTACTGGGCAACATATGCATTCTGGTCACCAAATGACCTAGAACTCCAACGGTTCTTTGTCACTTCATAGATTTGGCTAGAGAAAACTTTCAGGAATTACCGCAGGCAGCAGAATGACTTGCTTCTTTTGCATTCCTATGTCTCACACAGGGCTGGTTGCCTAACCCCACCCCAGCTATGGCCATGCCTCTGTGGGTTGTCACTGATTCATGAACTGGCATCTTTTTCTTTTTGTCATTCAACAATACATAGAAACAGATTTTTTTTCTCTGTGAGAACAATGGAAGTTTGAGAGTTATTTTTCTGATAAGGAGAAACTACATCTCTTAGTGAAATAGAAAAAGAAATTACATGTCAAACACAATTGTCATCCTTTTGATGGTCCTCGTATTTTACACCCCAACAACCTATTCATAGCCAGTAATCTACTATCTTCTGAGCTTAATTCAATGCTTGACTACAGTATTTACTCTTATTCAAAATATTGAGCCCCTAATGTCTCAGATAATGACCCATCAGGGAACTAAATACAGACTATTGGTACAGCCATATCCGGAGTACTTGTTGACTGACAGCCCTACTAGGGTGTCAGTATAACCTGCTGTCCTTTCCAAGGGATGAGGCACCAGTCACATAAGGAAGTTGTCCTTATTTTTTAGGCAAATTGCCACACACATACCAAGATTTATTCTTTCATTGTCTCTCAGTAATAATAAAATAAATCTAGATTCTAAGACATAAACCCCACCCACTACCAACACCTGTCTGAGATGAAGTGATGCCTTCAGTATCAGGAAGATATGCCTTCAGGATCTTCCTTCTCTGTCCTTAGAGAAATGCAGATGTGTAACACAGGAACCAGTCCACTGCATGAAGAGAGCTAGTTAGATGCTCTAAGGTGAACTGAGAACTTCTATCCTTGACAAACTTCTATGAGAGGAACTAAATGAAAGACAGCTTTTTCATCTTTGTTTAAAAAGCCAGGTAGATGGAAAGCCAAGTTGCCTTGCCTGCTACGCCTGCTGAACTGCTGTTTAGATTGCCTTTGTTGCCAGAGAACCTTATTGTCAGAGCAATCTGCTAGATATTTAGCTAAGGTTGATCATTGATGCCACTCAGTTTTACATTTGAAATGAATTCAAAATCAACACAACCATCCACAGCTTCTAAAAGAAGCTGGAGATGGGGATATATTATATATATATATATATATATATATGAACTTTGCATATCTGCTACACACATTTATGCACACACACATACATTAGAGCAGATACTTCTGCATCTCTTTTTCAGCTTAACTACTGCATGATAATTCATGCAGTGGTAAGGAATATTGACTTGGGATCATAAATAAGTGGAACCATCCTTTGGCTATGCCTAATACTAAGTTGTGATCTTGGGTAATTTCCATCCCTTCTCAAAGCCTGCTTCCTTGGTCATTAAATGGACATTATTAAAAGTATCTCCTATCTTGAGATTAATATGAACCCATTTTACAGATGAGGAAACAAAGGCCCATGGTGGTTCAATATTTCCCACAGCCCATGTTCTTTGTAGTACATCACACAATCAATAGTGTGACTAGCATGTTTGTCGGGTTTGCAGACTGTCTTTAGCTACAATTTCCAAAGAGGAGCAAAGGCATATTTTGTACAACAACAACTCTTTCTTCTACCCCTCATATGCACATGCTGAGCAGCCAGCTTGAGGAACAATATCCACATAGACGTGTAAATTCTGCAGTGTGTATTTATAACACCCACAATACCGCATGGATAAAATTCCTATTGTTTCATTTTCTCGCCTACTCTTCCAGAGCTGCCTGACTTTTTTTCTCTTTCAGAACCAACAGGCAAGGGGTTCCAGAAATGAGATGTTTCTTAGCAACATTTTGTTTGTATAGATGGAAACATAACCTTTCCTGCCACCTACTAGACAAGAGAAGTCCTCAGCATTTCCATGATGTATACTTATTGGAGCTCCTGGATTTTAGTTTCTATGTATTCTATGTGTTTTTCATTCTTGCAGGAAGGGAATGCCTTCAGCTTCCACAAGAGCTCTCTTCTTCAGGGCCATGGCCGATTTTACAGCATCTCGGGGGCCCCACCACAGCTTAAGTGTGTGAGAAGACAAGCTCACGTGGGTGGACATGTGCGTGTGTCTTAAAAGAATCACACTCTTGCTGCCTTTTCTCTGTGTCTCTTGGGGTGCACCCAATGCTCCTGTTTTACCTCTCCGACTTGCAAGTTGATCAGGTACTCACTTCTGCAACTTTTGCTATTTACAGTATGTACTCCTTCCCTAAAGAAAACTATCAGAACTCAGAAAGTTGTTCAGAAAGTGTTCAGAAAAAGATTAAAAAGTCTTGGGAATAATGGGCCTTCTCTGCATCTCCCTTCCATGTATGTTGGCTATCATCAGATCCTTCAGAAACAACTGTTCTTTGGCCAAACGGAGTTACTAGATAGTCAGAATTAACCCTAGGGGAGGAGGGAAGCTCAGCACAAAGAGTAGACAGTGTGACCACAGGGCTGTTTGCAGGAACTCTAGGTAATGAATTTCTCAAAACTCCTTCAGGCTTCTGTACTAGAATTATCTAGGAAAGTGGAATCAGTGGTGTGTGTGTGTGTGTGTGTGAGAGAGAGAGAGAGAGAGAGAGAGAGAGAGAGAGAGAGAGAGAGAGAGAGAGAGAAAACAAGAGGAGGGGGAATTATTTTAACAATTTCATGTTATCATTGAGGCTGGAGTCCGCCATCTGCGGGGTTGTTCCAGCGGATGGGAAAATGGGTGTGCTGATGTTTCAGTCTCAAATTCAAAGGCTTCCTCTAGGAAACAATCCTTTTTCAGGGAATTACAATCTTCCTTCTTCTTTCATCTAGAAGGAAGAGCAACCTCAGAAGACCAAGTACCTACCTGAGATGCTCTGGATGTTGAAAAACAGCTGAGGCATCCATCACCATGGTGCTAGCAAACTTGTTATACAAATATGATGGGACTTCTCCTCCTTTTCTTCCTCCTCCTTTTTAATGCACATATTGTAAAAGAATATTGCACAGTAATCCTTGGGACCAATTCCTCAGTTTCCCCAAGTGGCCTCATCTTGAAAAACTATAGTACATTGTAATAACTGAGATATTAACATTGATGCAATGCAGACTTTCATTATAATATTGACCTTCCTTTTAGCCCCAACCACTACTTCCCCCTTAGTAAATGCTAACCTGTTCTGTTTTCTACCTTTGTCATTGATGGATGTTACAGAAATGAAATTGAGCATTAGACAAAGTCTTGGGATTGATATTCCTCATGAAGCTTAACTCCGTACAGACTGAATAATGACTTCCATCAATTTTTTTCTTCTTATCACTTAGTAATTTTCCATGATACATTTCTTACCTTAACCATTCTTAGCTTAACCATTCACCTCTTGAAGGATATCTGCTATTTGTAGTGATTCCTATTATAAATAAAAACTGATATGGACATTTCTCTAGATTTTATGTGAAGATTAGTTTTAATTTATCAAGGATAAATACCAAGAAGTTTAATTCCTGGGCCATATGGTTGTTGCACATTTATCTGGCTAAGAGACTATCTTCCAGAGTAACTCATATTGTGTTTTAATATCTCTATAAAAAAGTAAGAGAGATCCAGTTTCTCTACATTCTTCCCAGGATTTGATGTTGTCATGAGCTTTTATTTGAGCAATTCTAATACAGCATATGGTAATGTCCTATGATAGCTTTATTGTGCTTCGTGTTGAAAGGCTAATAATCCTCTACCTCTTCACATGCTTTATTCATATCTGTATAGCTTCCTCATTGAAGCATCTTTTCAAATCTTTGGCCTGTCTACAATTGGATTGCTTGACTTTTTTCCTGTTGAGATTTGGACGGTCTTTGCATACTGTAGGTGACAATCCCTCCTTGGCTATGTGCTTTATGGATATTTTCACTCAATCTGAATCTTGTTTTCCATTCTCTTAAAACAAGACATTCTCAGGGCAAATGTTTTATTATTATTATTTTTGTACCAAGAATCGAACTCAGGGCCTTGTGCTTACCAGGCAGGTGCTGTGCCGTTGAGCTACATCCCCAACCGCCAAATGTTTAATTATTACAAAGTTTAACTCAAAATTTCCTATTTGTATTGTTTTTCCAATGATGTTCATTTACTTCAGCACCATTGGATAAAACATTCATGATTTCCTGTACCAGATTAGTTTTGCTCCTGTGTCAAAAACTAAGTTGAATACATTTGTGTGGCATGGTTTCTGGGTTCTCCCTCTGTTCCATTGACCAATATGTCTATCTTTCTATCAATACTGTAGTGGAGTGACAACTGGTGGTCAACTTACAACCCCCAGCTGAACTGAGTAAGTGTGGGAGGCCCGCCTGAGGACTGTTGCCAGCAGCACAAGAGGCAGAACTGGAGAAGTAGTTAGGCTGTTGGGAGCAGAGAAAGGCTTTCAAGAACTAAAAGGCTGTTGGGAACTGAAAGGCTGTTGGGAGCTGGTAGAAGCTGTAAGGAGCTGTTGGTTCTTTTGGAGAAACTTGTCATGCTCGCTTTCCAGGTGAACTTGGCGGTTTTCACCCTCCGTGGAGCTCGGGACCCTGTTGCACTTTGGGGGAGCTCCAGTCCCCACTTTGAGCATCGCTTCCTGGCTGTGGAGGGGAAAATGGTGCACTGCCAGCCTCCTTGAGAAGCTTGCTGCGTTGGCTTCCCTGATGGGAACTCAGCTGTCTTCACCACCGGAGGAGCTCAGGACCTCACTGTTGCTGAGGAGGGCTGTGGTACCTTTCAGGGGAGCTGTAGTCCTTGCTTTGAGAGTCGCTTCCTGGCTTCAGTGTAGATCCCTCAGCCTACTAGCACAGATCCTTCATTCTGCTGGCACCGACTTCCTAGATTCCACCACTGACCTTTGGGCCTTCCCAGAGTAGATCCATGAAACAGTCCTGCATGAGATACTGTTATGAGCTCTAGGTCTTCAGCTGGACTCATGCAGGACATTTCCATGGGATCCAGGCCCTGGGCTAGTTTCCTTGGTCTTAGTATAAGGACAGATATTTCCTGCACTCTCTTATTTATGATTCTTTGGGTAACTATTATAAATAATCTTATAAAATATGTGTCCTGTATTATATTATTGTTTTCTTGCAAAATATCCCCCAAACCATAACAAATACTAGTCTTTATTACTGCAGCTACATTGTAAGCATTGAAATCAGAGTGACTTCCCTTACCTTATTCCCCATGTCTAAAGTTATTGTAGCTATCTAAGACCTTTACATTTCCATATAAATTTTAGAATAATATTGTAAATATTATAAACACTGCTCTGAGGTTTTGATAAAAATTGCACTAAACTTCTACATAGATTTGGATACAATTCATAAAAACATTGAGTCTCCTTCCTAGTCCATGGATACTCTCCATTTTTTTAGTTTTTATTTATCTGATCAGCATTTTGCAGATTTCCACATACAATTTGTGTAAATATTTTCTTAGGTTTACACCCATGATTTTTTTTCAAGAAAGTGTAATTGAAGAAAACAATTCATGGAGACATTAGAGGTGTCTTTGGCAGTATTAACAGCGTCAATGTCTGGTAACATAATTTTTTGAGCCCAACACTGTGATGCAAAGTCAGACCCCCCATATGTTTCAAGGCTGCTAATTATGTCACCTTATGTTAGCACAGGATATTGATGCAGAGTCAGAGTTTAGATCCAGAGCTCTTGACCCCCAGAGTATACATGACAGTAAAAAATGAGAATCCTGGCATCAGTGCTGTTTCTTGAATTAATCTGTTGTTCTCAGTGTGAATTATCAATAACTGATGGTCTTACAGCAGCACCAATATTTCATTGAAACCTAGCAATACATAGTTCATGTGGTTTGCTCCCAAATGAAAGCTAGGCATTGCACATCGCTTCCTTTCTCTGATTAATTACAGAGTTGTACTGCAGGTTCAACAGTTCAATGTTTCTCCTGGCAAATCTCCTGTGCTTCTGAGGAAAGCATTTTGAAACACTGGAGGTGAATGCCTATCCATTGCTCGTGGTGTGGAAAACAAGAAGTACACCAGGGTGGGATGCTTCAACTTAATAAGCTTCAATTTCCCTGACTGAGATATCAAAGTTACACTGAACAACCTGAATCACTGAAAGCAATCAGTCAAACTTCCAAGTATTGTAGAAAGAGAACCGAAGTCATAAGCTTTTTTTTTTTTTTTTTTTTTTAACGTTCCTCCAGCTGTGGAGGTCACATTATCTTGGTTCATCCAAGAGTTTCCTCCTCATAGCGATGAAACTCTCATGTTTGAAGAAACCCTGCTTATTTTAAAAATGGAAATATCTGTGTCCCAGAAACTTTCTTTAATCTCAGAAAAAGTAGGATAGTTGGTCAATCTACTTCCAAATCTCTCTCTCTCTCTCTCTCTCTCTCTCTCTCTCTCTCTCTCTCTCTCTCTCTCTCGTTATTAAATTTGCGGTTTTAAGTGAAAACTATTACTTGTCTGAATCTAGTTCTTTATCTACACAAAGTCACTGAAATGAGTGAGTAGGATAATGTATATGGAATAGTTTATAAATAGCAGCACACCATGAAAATGTAGGAGTTTGGAACGATGTCAGCTCATGGTTGCCCCGTGCCACAGTGTATTTCTTCCATGGCCCACCCCACTGGACTTTGGCAAAGAAGCAATCGTCCAGTGATGCAGAGCCTTGCCCAGGAGCTCATCTCTTTCCAACCAGAACAATATTTTCTGCTGTACTCTAGAGAGAAGCCATTAGCTAAGCACACAGTGCTATGTACCCCAAAGTTACTGCTAAGTGCTGTTTACCCTCCCATTTTCTCACTGTATTCATCTGACATCACTTTATGGATCTCCAGTAAATAGCACAGTTCAAGTGTACAAGCATAGAGGGTGGATTTGCATAATTGTATGTTTATGCTCAAGAATAATATAATAAAATATTTATAAGTCCAGTTCCCTTTTCCAACAGTACCATACTATTGGCTGTTAAAGGCAATGGGTTGGTAGCAGATTGCTTTCTGCATTCTAATGCTGGCATGTGTGAAGGTAATAAGACTTTGGGTAGAGATTCTGTGCAGGTTTCTGAAATACAGGGTTGAGAGTAGCACATCGCAGATTTAAACAAATTCATGAGCCTTCAAAGTTAATATCTGCAACACTGTCAAGTGCCAGATATTTTGTTTCACTCTGTTAGTAAATGTAACAGATGGTTTGCAAACATGTTTGAGATCTGAAAGCTGACTGATTGTGTCAGTCTGATAGAAACAGAAGACAGTCATTCACAACATCAGAGTGTGAGAACAGGAAAGCTTTAAAATTAGACATTCTCTGTGGGTCTGCCTAACAAGAGTCAACATAGAGTTTAGGAGATCTGTTCCCTGGTCACTGACTTTCGCATTTTACTTTTCATTCAGTGTCCGTTAGAATAAGGATCTGTCACCTTCTAATAAATAAATAAAAATTATACATGTCTTTTTGATGCAATAGTGAAATTGCCATTATAAATAGATCTCCACCGCCATTGAAGATGACTATACTCTCACCAGATACAGTAATGCATCTTCTTCCCTGTGAATTCAGCAAAATAAGAGACAAAATTCTCTGTCTTTTTTTCTTCAATCTGCAAATGAGAGAACACTGTTAACCTTGCAGGAAAGGAATGTCAGTAGCTGGGCTTCCTATCTCATTTCCAGCTCTACCCTTTCCATCTCCATGTTGAAGCATAATGTAGATCACCCAGGACCAAAGAAAGCTGTGGCTATTATTGAAAATGCATGCACTAACACATTTAGCTTTGTCCATGTACCAGTTTGAAAGAAAAGCCAGGGCAAGACAACTTCCTCAGGTTGATGCTCTGAGGGGTCAGCAGCAGGCTCACTGGAAGTTTCTAACTGCGGAGCTGCACAAGAGTCCAAGTCAGTTGGGAAAGACTGCTAAAGCGTCAGAAAGCCCTGTGTCATGTGCACCTGCAGTGTTCACAGGTTGATGCTTCAGTCAACACATTCTGTTGTATATATGTCGTGATGAGATCGATGGAAATACTGAAGCTAGGTACATAAATACCTAGGGATGAAGAGTGTTTTGGGGATATTGGTACAATTAAAGGGAGGAAATGGGAAAAACACTGGTTTGTGCCCGACTAGAACAAATTCAGAATCATTTTCCACTACCCTTGTATTTCCGAAGTAGTGGATTTGGACCCATGTAGAGCGCTGTTTAATACAGGCTCCCTTCCGAGGAGAGACAGAAGACGCTGACCACCCCCCTGATTTCCCTGGCTTCTGGAAAGTGTGCTCCACGAAGACTGATTCTACTTGTAAAGAACGATGCTGCACAGAGTGACTTGAAGAAATCTGAACTATTTTAGAGTGGTTCAAAATATTAATCTCATCACTCTTCCCTACCCTGAACGTATTTCTCTTCTTCTTCCCTCCCAGGGTGGGACATGGATTCCAAAGTCAGTTTGGACAGAGGATCTACCTTGGATATAAAAGAGACAGTGGCCCTGATCAGGCAGGAAGAGCAAGAAGGGGCTGCCTGGGCCAGATGGGAGAAGCCCATACAGTAGGGAGGGCTTCCTCTTCTGGGGACAACTCAGTGCTTGGGAGTCAGCAACTGGATGGGAAAGGCAGTTCCTTGAACTCCTCAGCAGAAAGGGTGAGGAGGGTGCTTGTGCGGGAAGAAGGCCACATGTATTGAGTTAGAGATGGAAAGGCTGGCCCCCACACTAGGAATAACAGACTTGATTGTTCCAGAATACCAAGAAAAAGAAGTTGAAGAAAGACTGAGCGACTCCTCCAAGTGGAAAGATGCCAGCATGATGTGGTAGTTGCATGAAGCATGACCTTCAAGAGTATCCTACTGTTACAAAGCTTGTGATCAAGAGAGCTGAGCAAACTGGGATCTGAGGATGAGTTAATGTAGCATACCGAAGCAATTTTTACCTTTGAAAGCCATTTGGTGGTCATATTGGAGAATGTTTTCACTTGTAAGAAAAGTATACAATTGTATTCGGACATGATAAGGCCCTTGGTTCACACATGTGCTGCTAATGAAAGCAAGCTCAGATAGATTCATTGTCCCCTAGTGATTGAGCTTCATTTAAACCTGCAGCTGTTTGGCCTTTTCATTAGATTTTCCCTTTCTTTCTCTGGACATTCAGCAACTGGGTGCATAGCAGACATAGTGACTCTCACTCTTACCAGTTTCAAATATTCAAAACAGAAATGTGTGAAGGTAAAATATGAGATCACTGTGGGAACATTTATAAAAAGGTACTTCTCATTGGTTGTACCTGAACTCAGCTGAAATGGCAGGAAGCTCATCAGGACCTCCCTTAACATCTACTCTATGCTGTTGAATGTAAACTCCATCTGAGCTGACTGCCTCCTTGTCAGTGTTTGATACAGGAGAGGTTTTCAATTAAATTTTTATGGAAAGGGTTTGCCAAGTGAGTTAAGTGCTATTTGATGAATCCCCAGACATACCCATTTTGAAGTCAAAACTCTGGCTCTTCACGGAGATAACAAGCCTCTCCCTCGTCAAATACACACACACACACACACACACACACACACACACACACACACTGTCTCTTTTTCTGTCTCTCTTTTAGCTTGATAGCTAGTAGCCCAAAGTGAAGAATTATGTCATAATTCATATACTCTTTCGCACATAGCATAACACTTCCTTTTGAACATTTCTAAGTCCACATTCCTTGAGATCAGTGTTGAACATGGGTTCTGGAATTGATCCCCAGGACATTGCTTGATGAAATTCAGTGGCAGAGCTGAACCGATCGAAAGTAGTTATAATGTGTGCACTGTTGCTTTATCCCCTTCAATTTATATATCCAGTCAAGTTTCTACAGCTGACTGAAGAAAGGCCAGAGAAATATATACACTCCAAGCACTCTCTACACAGAGAAAGACAGATAGAGAGCATTGCTCATGTTTTAGAAGTCTCCAGACTTCTCACCACCCCAGAAATTACTGTATCTCTACATTGTGACTGATTATTAATTTAATTTCTTCAGAGATTTATCACCAATGTATGCATCATAGAATAATTCCATTGCTTTGACTTTTGTAAGTTTGTATATTAATGGAATCACAGTGCATGCATTTTCTTGCTTCTTTCTTTCAACAATATTTGTATAATTCATCTATGTTGTCCTTTGTAGGTGTTCTTTATTTTATTGATGTATTTCATTATATGAATCTATTTTGATGTATTTGTCCATTCCTCTGTTGAAGGACAATTGATTTCATTCAACTTTGGGGCCATAATAAATAGTGCAGCCATAAACGTTTATTGTATTCACCTTTCCCAGATGGTATATAAATTTCTGTATATATGTGAGAGTGCAGTGACTAAAGTCTTGATCATTTATTCACATTACCTGAAAACATTCATTTTCAAGTAACTTATGCTAATTGTATTACTCAGCTTTCCCATTGTTGAGACACAGCATGAGCTCTCACAAATTAAAGGAGCAGAGATTTAACTTGGGCTCTTGGTTTCAGAGGGGTCAGTTCACAATTGTCTGGCTCTGATCCAGAAAACACATGGTGGAAGAATGTGGAAGAAAATATCTGGTTAGTTCATAGCAGGAAAATAAATCAGAGGAATAACACCAGAGTCAGGGACCAGATTTACACCCTGAGGTCACAGCACCATGACCCACCCAAACACACCCAGATGTGTGTTTTACTAATCCTTAAGTGACCACCAAGACAGATTGATAATTAAACATATTCATCACACAGTTTATTAGAAATTTAAAGCATTCTCATCATTCTATATCCACATCAAGTCTTGGCATTAACTGGCTTTTGCATTTTTGTCAGTTTGATGGTAGGGCAATGACACTTTATGATGATTTCAATTCACTCAGGAAGGTGATTACTTAGGAAGTTAAAACCTACCACATGCACTCCTTCAGATGTCAGAAAGCTGCTCTAAAAGAATCGCTTCTTATCTGATGTTGCAAAAGCACATCTTCAACATTAGGTTAGTGTAAAACTTCCTATCCAAAAAGGAGACTTCACTGTCATCTGTAAGGATGAGAAGAAGGGAATATCCTTTAATATGGTTTTAATATTTTGAATATGTTTCTCTGATATAGCATGGTATGAAACCTACATGAAATGTTTGATCTGAGAAATAAGACACTATATTATATAAAGAGTACAAGGAAATAAAAACACAGTAGTAAAATAAAGAGATGTATGGTCCACACTGAGGACTATATCTGACATTTGGGAATTTATGTCAGTAATGCTTATGGAAAAAGAGGAGCAGTCTGTAGAACCACATAACCCCTTCCCATAATTTTTACTCTGATATTCTCAGAAGCACCTGTATCCAAACCCATGGCCTGATATCTGTCCTTTTTTTTCAGTGTGTGAAACCACAGGGTTAAACTATGCTTTAACTTTTGCATTAGATACAATTTTCATTTTTTTAGAAACTCCTACATATTACCATTTCTCTATTGGTCAAATTTAATTTTACTTCTTCTAATTTGTTCACTAGAACATGTCTTACTAACTGCTTTTTTTTTTTGTACCAGGAATTGAACACATGACCTCAGACTTACCAGGCAAGTGCTTATGCCGCTAAGCTATACCCCTGGCCCTCTTGTTAACGTTTATGACTTCACTCTAACATTGTAATGTCTGCCTTTCCTCCTTCTGTACATGAATCATTAGCCCTATTTTCATATTTCTGACTTAATACTTTTAAGAGTCTCACAGCCTTGAACAAAAGCTAAAGTTTCTTGTGCATTTGTTATTGTGCTCAATGACTAAATGCATACTTCATACTAAATAAGGGCTTTGTTATTTATTTGTGTAGGATTCCTGGAGTGCCTAGGTCTGAATTATAAAACCAGTACATAAGGCTATCTCTCACTACTTATTTCTGAGATGTTTTGGCCTTGGAATATGTGTTAAAGTCTTTATGCATTACCTGAATTACTTTTCTCATTGCTAAAACAAAGTACCCAACACCCAAAACTAGCTCACAGTTTGTAGAGGTTTCAGTCCATAATCAGTTGGCTCTGAGGCAGGGTGGCACATAGTAGAGGGTCAATGATTCATGGCAATGAAAGATAGCAAAAGTAACAAGAGCATAAAGAAGAAAACAAGCAGCATAAAGAAGGAAACAAGCCTCTTTCCACCCCTGTTACCTTATCCAGATGCTGGGATTAGTGTGGTACCAAGCCAATCAGTGGACTGATCCAGCAATCACTCAACCTTAGTCCCAGTGCTGCAACATGAATCATTCACAAACTCTAGGTTCAGCTGCTTCTAAACACCTCCATCTAAAAGTGCATGAGGTTTGGGGGGAGCATCCAGACACAAATATAATATGCATCTACTATCCTAATGTAATGTCAGTGGTTTTGTTGTAATTTAGATTACATGTAAAGGTTTTATAGCTATTTACCAAGTATGTGCAAGCTTGTACAAGTTTGTGCACATCTGCGTGAGTTCAAGAATTGCAACCTTGGAAATTTCTAAGATGTTGATTTGACTCATATTTGCAGCGGTGAATAATGCCCTGAAGTGCTTTAACATTTTTCCTTCTTTGTATTTCCTATTTACACACTTTTTAAGTTAGAAGTGTCTTCCTATCTAAGTGACTTAATTAGCCAAAAAGACACAGATCAATGCTCTGTAAACATCAATGTGTTGTTTAGAGCTCTTCATTCCAAAAAACATACTATTAAAGTTTGTTGTGTGTGTGTGTGTGTGTGTGTGTGTGTGTGTGTGTGTGTGTAGTCTGGTGATGTTCCTGATTGGAATGCTTTGAAAAGCCAAGTCCCATGAAGCTTGGAGAAAACAATTTCCAAGCATCTTGGCTGCAGCAGACATAAACCTATACAGTTCAAAATCCTTTAGTGCAGTACTAGTTTGGCCTGAGAGAAGACCTTGTGTGGAGTAATATAGGAAAGACATTTCTGATAAAATTGACAACCGGCCATTATGCAGGTAACCTGGTCCCAATGCTGCAGTCACAGACACTGGGAGAGACATAGAAAGTTACCTTGTCTTTTCTCCACCCCCTAATTGGCACAGTGTAGAGAAAAAGCCCAAATAACCTCTGTGGAACCGAAGGAGAATACTGCATCATTTAATACCTGCTTGAAGACCATTAGCATCCATAGACCCAAATATTGCCTGAAAACATCAACTAATACAGCACAATACACTCAGACTATGATGACTCTCTTATCCATAATCTGAAGTCCCTCTGGAAAAAGATATTTCATGATTGGCAAAACCAGGTCCCATTAGATCCTTTTTTGTAAGCTTCTTTATTTGTAATTCATATGTTCTGCATTGATAATTTATGTCTATACATGCTATTTATGGCAAAAATTTAAAATTGTTTCTGATGTCGATGCACTAGCTACGTGAAACAAATGTTTCACATAAAATGTTATAAATAAGAAATCATAAAATATAAATTAGGAGCTGAGGAAAATATCTAAAACTTTATCTGAGACAGTGTGGTTTTGGCATATGAAGATTAGGCTTATGAATTCACATGAAGAATGCAAAGCCTAATATGCACATGCACAGAGACTCAAAATACAAATTGAAGAGAGAAGAAAACATAAGTTACTCTGAGATGAAGGACAAAATGCTCAGTTTCATCCAATACACATCAACGGAAAACTGAGACTGCACTTCTCTCCACTGAAAAAAGCAAAAATGTGAAAGGTAACATACTGCATGGGTGAATAAAGAGGCACTTTTTGCAGTGTGTAGAGAAGCAGGATAAATCGTTAACATCATGAAGGGCATCTGAGGCACCCCTCTTAACCCAGAAATCGCGTATCTTCAGATCTTAGCAACACACAGACACACATGCAGAATGATATGGAGTTACTCATCACAAAAAATTTTAATAATAAAACATTCAGAATACCTCAGACCTCTCTCAGTACAGTGCTCCTATAAAAAAGGAATTAAGAAGCATTTGGATAGTGCCATGAAAAGATTGCTAAAGTACGTTTTAATACAGTAAAATAAAGTAAAGAATAATGTTTATAGTGTTTAAAAATTGGGTTTGAAACACACCCACAATTTCTTCATAAAATCTTTATGAAAATGGATGAAGGTGGAAAATACATTGAGTGGAAATAAACCCGATGCATAAATAACTATCACATGGCATCTGTCATTCGAGAGAGGCAAAGTACAAGCAGAAATTTGATCAAGGATGGACAGAAAGGGACAAGGGCTTGGATCTCCTGCAACAGCGCTGAAGAGAATAACGGTGAGGGGCGAGGAGAAGGCGAAGGGAAACTACAAAGAATAAAGATGTGCCACACAAGGAAACAGGAAACCCCAGGGCAGGTAAACATTATGAGCCGCAGCATGAGCTAAAACAAGTCATGTCAGCAAGAATGAGAAGTGGGGTAGAGGAACTGGAGGAGGGGGGAGGGGGGGAGGGGCAGAGAAGGGGATTTTAAAAAAAAGGAACATGCTGTAATGGGCACCTGTAACCATTCCCCAAGACAACAGTAAACCACATGAACTGCACATAGGTACAAATAAAATGAAAACGTTTTAAAAATTTAAGAAAAAAAAAGCTATTTCTGAATCAATGGGCAGGTGACAGAAATACTACTGCCCCTAGAGAGGGAAATGAAACAGTCGAGAGACTAGAAGAACAGAGAAATCGGGTCCTTTTAAGAGACTTCTCCATCCTTTTGAGTATTTTGCCGTAGCCAACTTTTTATCAATTTAGGATAAATAATTTAAATATAAAATTTAAACCTCAGCAGTCCACTTGGCACCCATCTTTTTAATTCATGTTTATTCAACACGAATTCAACTTTACTAAATTTAAGAAGTAGAAAAGATGTATTAAAATCATTAAGTAAAATGTCCTCATTACTCTGTAGGAAGTGGCGATGGACCTTTGTTTGCTGTAAAAGGCACACTTGTGAGAAGTAGGCTTTTATCTAAAACAGTTAAGTTTCCCGAAGATGAAGGGACATCAGAAGACAATCAAAACCTTGGCTGAGTCATGATCTTTGAGTCACGATAAATGCAGGATTTGGGGGCCATTTGGAATGAAAGATGAGGTGTACCCAGAGCCTGACTGGTGCATCTGCACAAAGGTAGTTACACATTTCTGTCAAAAATATCCAACTGTTTCACTTTGGGGACCAGCAGCATTAGCGACTGATTAAAGAGACATTTCATCATCTAAACACTTTGTCTATTTACAATAAATTATTATGCAGATTTTTCCCTCAGTGACTTGACAAATTTTGGAATTAGCACCTTCCTTACTGCTTTCTTGTTCCCTTGTTCTTTGTTTGTTAGTATTAGAGTAAAGTCCTATTTTGGAATCTTATCAAATAGCTTATCAATACCTATTTGATAAGAAGGGTGCCTCAATCTTACCAAATCTTATCAATAGCTCCCAAATACCCCACCATCTCTATACACACCAATTTACTTCATAGCTCTCTGAAAAATTCCCTTGTTGGTCACAGGAGATTGCACACACAATAACCAAGTGAAATACACATAATCAGAGGTGCAGTACTGCAGGAAGGCAAGGAAGTAGCAGAGTTTCTGGAATTGCCTGCAAAATCCTTCACACATAAGAATCTGGGAAGTTCAATCCAATAACGATTAGAAAGAGAAATTAATGGATAGCTTTGGCAAGACTGGCATTTTACAAAAGAAATAAATGGGAATAACAAAAAATAAATGCCTTCAAGAAAACTGGGTAAGAATAACGCTTTCATTATACATGATTTTGCAGTATATAAACATGTGACAAGGATCACATTCTTGCTGCAGTTTAAACACCAAACTCTAAGCATTTTTGTTCAGGCTAGTAAATGCAATTAAATGTAATCTCAAATAGACTTGTGTTACGGTACTTTGGGTTGCATTTTTCCAAGATAAAGCTGCCATTGAATATTTTTTTATTCCTCTTTTATGCCATGAAATTAGTTTTGATCTTTGGAGTGTCCAGTTTAAATGGTCTTTCAGTAACCCTTCTTTAAATCAGTGAATTTTTTAGAAAAGATTGCTTATTATATAATAAAGCAGGGCTGTTAGTTATTCTCACTTATTTGTGAGTTAATATATAATGCAATAATTCATTTTGGAAAGAGAAAAGAAGTACAGCAAATTCTATTAGATATTTTGTTTGTAAGCATATAATATATTATCTAGGTGAATGATGATTTTTTAAATATTTACAAAGACCTCGAAATTTCTAACCCACCTATCCACTTTTAAAATGAGTCCCAAAGTGACTATATAAATGGGAAAGGACATTGCTTACAATACCATAAATTTCGCCAATTTCATGTCCCGCAGAGAGGTTCACTCAGGTAAATAATAGCACATCCACACAACAGAGTGCCATGCAGTTAGATTACAGGTGCTGATAAATGTTGCTGAAGGTGAACATTCATAACAATAAAAGTTTTTCAAGATTCGTTCTTAAAATAAGGAAAAAATATGCACATATATCTCTTGAGATTATTTGGGTTTCAACAATTAAGAACTCAAACCTCCATCCCTTTTTCCACATGACCGTGTCTCTCTGTTCAGAATCAGCAAAGCTGCCATGGTTGGAGAGTCCCTTTCCAGGGCATGGAAGAATCTGCTCACAAAACCGTTTGCTTCAGAGGCTTCCACTGAATTATGTGACCCTTCACTGTCATTTCTCCCCCTAATCACTATGATAGCTCAGCTCTGAACTAACTACAATTTCTTAAACAGATATTACAATTTTCCTCCTCCTTAAATTCTTATGTCTGTTTAATGCCCTTCTCATAAATTCTCTTATCTAAAAGCATTTCCTCACCTTTTAACATCTTGCTAAGTTAGTACCTTTCAAGATTATTTTGAAGATCTCCGCAATATACTGCCCCTCCACATCTCCAAGGAAGATTATATATTATCTTTGTAAACTTTAAAACTCTCATTTTTGCAAATGTATTAGAGTGTTATTTATGCTCATCATTTCCACTTGATAATGAGCTTCGAGAGGGTTGAATTTTAATTATTCATGTATCAAAAATATCTTCTGGATTACATATTAAGCAATAAATTGAGAAATACTCCCAGAATAAAAATAGATGCATTAAAATGAAAAACATAAAATTATTAATCTGACTTTCCTTATAGGTAAAGCTCAGAAGGGAAATCTGTGAGTAAATCGTATTGAGAAAGAATATGCTCAACATTAGAATTTTTCTCCCCCTCAAGATAAAGGGTTCAACTCAAAATATTTTGCCTTACTTAAACACTTTCCACTTGCATTTTTGGGCAGATGTATTTTCAAGGTCTACTTTTTGGATAGGTTTTTGACAAGCTAAGTATCCTCATCAATCTTATTCTACAACAGCGAAAATGCAGGGGGTAGAAATTCTGAGTAGAAAAAAGAGTGAAATTAATATATAGCAAGGCCTCTGAAAGACTCATCTGCTCAAGGAAACCCTAGATGTCTGGAAGGACAAACATCTATTCTCCTCCACCACTAAATAAGATTTTAGGAAATCTCAAAGGAGAACCATAATTTTTCCTGTTGCATTGATTTCTTTCTCTCTTTAATCTACTTTTCCACAGGGAATGTTTTCCCATTATGTGTGCGTATATGGCCGCTCTGATTGTCTTGTATGATTCCTTAACATTATATTCACCATGAAACTTTCTACGACCAGCCTTTCTGGTATCAGTTGAGTCTTTTGACTTCCTGTAGCACTGTCTTGTGGCCAAGTATCTAGCATTTATCTTTATTTATAGTGGAGTCATATTTATAGCTATCACAAATCTCCTATAAAGCAAGGAGGAGGCACTATATCTTTGATATGTTTCTTCCCCTGAGTGTCTACAAATTAGATTCATCTAATATGCTAATCTTACAATAACCAGTATGAACAAATTTGCAATAAGCAGTGTGAACAAGTTTTCCAAAAAAAAATCACTGTGAGGAAAGATTAGTAAACACTGAATTTGTTTGAAAGGAGGGTAGAATGGAACTGACTACAGAATTGATTATTTTGAGTCTCACTGCTCTTTTCATAACTTGAAACTTGGGACCTGATCTCTTTCCCTTAAAAACAGTCATGAAGATGGAAAGGTACTAAGACAAAAACAGCCAGGGGCAGTGACTGACCTGGCCATGGAGCAAACAAAACCACCACAGCAGCCCCACCTGGACAGGAACCCAAGCATCTCATCATTCTCACTGTCCACAGCCTCACAGCTGCCACCCCTGAGCGTGGACAATGTGGTAGGCATTCTGCTAAGTCACTCTCAGGGGACCCTTAGCAATATGCTCAGAGTGTGGTACTCTGACTCTTTGGGGATACAAATAAGGATGCCCGAGGATCAGAGACATTATAGAATTTGTTCAAAATTACACACCAAATGATGGAATCAGGAGTCAAAGCCAGATTGACCTGATTTCAGAAATACTGTAATGACTCAGCATACCTAAACTACAGAGACATATAATATAAACTTTTTTTAAATTAAGATACACATTACCTTTGTAATTAAACCCTTCATGTGAAAAATCTCATTCTAAAAACTAGTTTTGCAACCAACGTGCTAAAACTACACTGATTTCCTGGTATTATACCCCTTCCCTCTGCCCACAGTTTCTTCTCCTCACCCTCACATTCTATTGTTTTATTTTTCCTTTCCACAATATTGAGTTGGAAAATGGTGAGTGATTATTAGCATATTAATAGCTGCCATGTAGACATTTCCATTTCTGCTAGGATGGCCCGAAATGGTGTGAGATGTCAGAGCTAATCATACAGCTACTTGGTTACAGATATGTAGATTTTTTATTGGTAATAGTTAGGAATGCTTCCTGCTGCAAGTAACAAAAATGCAACACAGTGCTTAAATGAATAGAAAAATAAACACCAGCCACAGAATTCAGAAGTAGGCAGTTCTGAATGTTGTTTCAGTCCATTCCCAGTGTTCTAGAAAGTAGCTCTGCCGTTACCTTTGCACTTTCCTCCTGTGTATTGTCTCAGGACCCAAGATAGCTACCTTAGCAGCCATGCGAAACGTAAGAAGACACAAGAATTGGGGGGGGGGGAGTCCCTGCTGCATCTTTCTTCTTTGATTAACAAGCAAACTTTTCCAGTTTTTGTTTTGTGTTTGTCTCATAGATTAAGTTTGACATACCTGGTCTTCCTCACTGCAAAAAGAGGCAGCAAGAGGGAAAGGTTCTAAATAGCTTTGCAGGGTCCACAAAACAGTCCCTGGTATACAAGTTAGGTGTCAGGGGTTTTGAAAGGGGCCATCTCTGACACCAAGGGTCCCTTTCTAAGGACTCTTTCCCTGACTTCTCAGCACCATCATCTATTGCAACAATTTATATCGGTGTCCATAGCCCTTACCAATTTTAAATTTACACGTAATTGTTGTGGCTTGGGTCTAGATGTCCCCCCAAGGCCTCATGTGAGGCTTTTCACAGGTGCTAGATCTACAGCATACGATACTGGGATTAAGTATATGTTCAGATTAATGGTAAGGTGCTGGGATTAAGGGTGTGTGATTACTAAATATATCTGCAGATGGGTTTAGCATACTTCTGAGTATGGATAATAGGAAGGCCTACCCTACGAGTACTGAGTGCTCCACACCCTAAGGGAGCGTAGCCTGGATAGAATATAAGGGATAGAAAGAGGGCTGCTGTCATGGGTTTCCTCTTCTTCACTATTTCACTGCTTTGCTGCCTTCTGTCCACCATGAACTATTTCTCCACTGTGATGACCCCGCTGTGCCACCTGTCTTGCAGCCAGCCAGCCATGAGCTGCAACTTCTGCAAACTGTGAGCAACAATAAACTTTTCCTCCTTTAACTGTGGGTGTCATCTGTTTTGTCTCAGCGACAGGAAAAGTGACTAAGACACATATTTAAGAAGGCTGTCCTATAACTTTGGGATATTTCTCAGATAGTGCTTGGGTCAGACATTAAGAATTGGTCATGAATTCAGGGTTTAGACTTTTTACCATTCCCTCTTGCATGTCAGTATGGCCTGAAATATTGTTCATTCTATGTAACTTAGGTGTTCCACATGGATGTCCTTTGATCTGATATTTGGACAAACTGGATGCTAATTTGTTCATAAAATAAGGTAGGCATTCATTCTCTTTCAGAGTTATTACTAAAAGTGAATTACAATTTCCTTCTTATTAACCAATTCCTACTTAAAGAGTGAATTGCACTCCCATGTGCAATTGCAAATTCCAGCAGTGTGACCTCTGCTAACATATTAATTTAGGACACCTTCCCCTTAAATTGTTTTCCCGTGGCATCCAGTGAACTGATCACAAGAGACTTACTAACTTTGATTTAAGTCTACATCCTTTATAAATCTGTGATCACTTCACATCAGGTATTCTATTAAAGACCTGATATTTGTAAGGCAGATCATTGGATCCTTCTAAAGAAGTTTGCTGAATGGTCGCACCAACCAATTAGCGTTTATTAGAACCTACACATCTTCCAAGGGAAGCTTTAAACAGGCAAGACCGCGTATTTTAAATAAGAGCAACATGTACCTACTTCAAAGACAGAAAATAAATTTGAAAGCAACATATTCTTTTAAACTGCCTATTTGTTTCTCAAGCCAGCAAACAATAATTCCTCAAAAGACCATGCATGGCCACACTGATAAGACAAATGTGCCATGATCAATATATTTTAATTAAATGGAGAACATTCATCAACATGGCGACACACATTGGCGGGACCTAGCTTATTGCATCAACTCAATGTTTCAATGGTTTTAGTTGAGTCCTTCTTAAAATGCATGGGCATATTAATCCTATTAAGGACTAACTTTCTAGTTTCACACTGTAAGAAAAAAATATCTGCCCAAGCTGAGAGAAGAGGTCAGTAAGCCTGCAGTAAGAACTTTAAAGTGTCATCTATGAATGAAACAAAACCAAGATTGAAAGCTACTTCTTATATTCCTAAACCTAAAATAGGAGAAAAAGATATGTGATATTACTGGGTATGGTAGGATATGCCTATAACTCTAGCACTCAGGAAGACTGAGGCAGGAGGATCTCAAATTGGGGTCCAGCATGAGCAACTTAGTAATTTAGAGAGACACTTTCTCGAAATAAAAAATAGACAGGGCTAGAGACGTAGTTCAGGGAAAAGGCTTTGTATTCAATGCACAGAATGGGGAGGTAGACAGAGGTAGAGATGGAGAGAGAGAAAGAGAGAGAGATAAGGAGGGAGGGAAGGAAGAAGGAAGACAAGCAGGGAGGGAGGGAGGGCGAGATGAGAACAGAGAGAAAGCACTGACGCAAGCTACACGGTTTTTGTTCCAAAATCGTTCTGTACCCCAGAGAAGCTGAGTCCTTCCTCCTCAGCGGAAAGAAGATTCTTATTTTGGTCCCAGGGTTGTATTAGGTGACATGCATGTAGAATCATGCACTGGAAGTCTGTCCCAAAGAAACTCCAGGTTCTCCTTTTACAGTTCCATCCCATAGACTGCTGACTGATCCCATCAAGGCTGAAACAGCCTACTAACCTCTTTTTTATATATTTGGTATTTTCCTGTCTCTTACATATTCACTTGTTTATGTAGAAAATAACGTTCATGAAAACAAGACCTGTGCTGCTCTAGATTACCACAGAAACCCCAGAAACAAGAACACGGTTTGGTTTACACATTCTTGATAATCCTTTCTGAGACGACTACATTAGCTAAAATGCCTAAAGAAATAACAACCATTGCATTCAAGAAATGTCTGTATCTTCTCCAAAAAATCACGTGAAAATTACCAAAAGCCAAAACACAAAGAAATTTTATGCTTCGTATCTTCTTGCCTGCTTGGAAAATGCTATTTTAGGCTTAGTTCCTTCTCTTCTGCGTACTTCAGGGCAGGAGCTCCCGTCTACACTGCATGGTAGAATGCACTATTCTGCCAAAGCATATCCAAAAGCCAAACCGAGGCACAAACAATTATGAGGTGTGAGTCTGGAAGACTTTAAAATGGAGGAAGGAGGATGCGAAGGCCTGGAAGAGCTGTTCAAGCTATTTGACAATTCCTAGGGGTAAATACGGGCATATTTGTTTCTGCTTGGATTAGGAGACCATGATTCAGAAAGTTGACTCAAACATCCTGCCACAGATAAACCATCAGTGACACTGCTGGGACCTAACTGATGGAGACACTAATGAGAATTTCCCACCCTCTCATTCCCTCCCTCTTTCAGATATGTTATACCAGATGTGGAAACAATTCCTTTTCATACCTGAACCAACTTGACAGCCTAAAACCTGCCGCTCTCTCCAACATGAACTTTTGGAAATTCCACTGGAGATAGCAAACACCATATGTTCAGAATCACTCCATCAACCAGGGAAAGGGTATTTCTTACATACAACTTTAGCAGCTCTGATGTCTGTTGCCAAAACAAATTTCAAACTTGCTTTGACATTCTTCACTGCAATTTTCCTTAATTTACAGAAGCATGAACGGGGAAGTAATACATTTAACTCTCTTTATTTGACAGCAATTCAGCTCAGAGGAAGACTTTTGTATTTCTTTACCTTGGGTGTGATTTTAAAAAGTCAGTAGATTAAGAAGCATTCATCATAATATTTCTTCCCGTTAAACATAAAATACCTGGAAAGAAAGATTTAACCCTTCCAGGAATGCCTAATTGTCTTACTACCATAGTTAACAGCACAGACCATCTGATTAGGTTCTCAGCTACTCACGTGACAGGAGTAAGGTTTCTAAGGAAAGCCCGTGTGCAGAGTTCCTGCGAACTAGGTTTGTGGTATCAGACAACCAATTTCTGGCTTCTAGGTGGATGTGTGCTACTAACAAAGATGATGCAAAGTCCAGCTCTTCTCATCCAATCATCCTTCTTTTATAGCAGAGCAGAATTAAATTACAGTAGAATTAAATTAACCGTAGCTAAAGTCTGGGTTAAGTATTAAGGGCCTATGTAGTAAGATACATAGTGGTCCTCTAAAACAGATATGCGAGTATCTTTATAGTGTGAAAACTGTAAATGTGACCTTATTTGTAAAACGGTGTTTTTACCTATATAACTGAGTTGAGAATCTTGAGATCAACCCGCATTATTCTGATGGACCCTAAATCCAGTGACCAGAATCCTTATAGGAGACAGAGAAGGGAAAGATGCAGAACACCATGAAGAGGCAGAGGCGGAGCCTGGAGCGATGGAGCGACAGCCAAGGAACACCTGGAACCACTACAAGCGGGAAAGGGCAGGGCCAGATTCTCCCGTAAAACATTTGTAGAAAGTATATGCCTTGATTTGGGACTTCTGGCCTCTTAAACTGTGAGATAATAGATTTCTGCTGCTTTAACCAGCCAATGTATAGTCATTTTGGCACAAACTACTCAGGGAAAAACAACAGTGAGTAGAAAACTTTGTTACCTCTAAACTCCGAGAAACAAAGGGAGGTCTCACCTTTCAGGGAGCTGACTGGAGCTGAGGCTGTAGAGGAAGAAAATCCCAAAGGAAGCTGCACAAGTTTTCCAACCCTGCAGAAGGCGGGATCACAGGATGGGCGCTGGATGGAGCAGAAAGAGAAAATACACCAGCCTCCTTCTCAGCCTTGTCCCGCTTGCCATTGGTGGTTTCTTTTGTTGTCTAAACGCAGACAAGGAACCTGGATGTTGCATCCTACAGGACTCAGCCCACTGGGGAACAGAGCAGGGCAGGGGAGGGCAGAGGGCAGATGGGAGCAGTCCAGTGGACGGCAACCTGCAGAAATGCGAGGTAATACTCAGTTTTACGATGGGAAAAGAACAGCACAGAATCTCTGAGGACTGTTTCCCAGAGCCACTTTAATTCTAGTATCCTACAGCTCTCTAAGAGGCTATTTAAAAATTTGTTTATCTTTTCTGAATTTAAGTTTTCTGTACCTTGCAAGAAATAATGTCCATGAAGTTTAGTAAAGCTTTGATAAATTTCAGTAAATCATTTCAATCACTCCAATACAAGGAAACTAGCATTTTAAAGTACTTCTGAGAGCTCTTTTTTATGTAACTTCTCATGGAAGCCTTATAATTATATAACGCAAGTATTATTCTATCTATATTATACAGAAATAAATTGAGGCTCAAGTTGAGTGCAATTTCATGGCTAATATAAGCCGAGGTCTAAATTATCTCTATCTGCTACTAAAGTGGCTTTTGATATTCTTCCTCAATTCCTTAATTGTATCCAATGTATAGGAATTAACAGATTACTGTGTCATCTGCTTTACTATACTCTCCCCTAAACTAGAAAACTATGCGTATTAAAACTTTGCCTCAAAATAACACAATTTTATATGGCCATGTGCTGGAGGAATTCCATTTTTACAATAAATTGACCACTTAAAAATCATTCCCAGTTATATTTGAAAGAGGAAAATTAAAAATTACAGATCCTCCATAGGATTCGACTGGGCCTCCAGGAGTGCCTCGAAAGGGCAGAGCCCGGTGGTCCTTGGGGGCAACCCCAGGGACTCTACCTGGTGTCCAGGGGTGCTGCACTGAGGCGGAGCCTGGTGGTTCACAGGGTAACCCGGCTGACTTGACTGGACTCCCGATGGCCTTGAGGGTTTGTCAGTGGGGGCTTGACCATAGTGTACCTGGTTCCCTGCCTATCTACCATCTTTGAGCATGGGTGCTTTTCCACCTCCTGCCATAGCAATTTGTGTGCACCCATGTTTGTTATAGCATAATTTGAAGCAGCCATGTCTCTTCCCAATGTGAGAGCCCGAGGGAGTAAATAAACCAAAAGGTACAGTTATTATCAGAGGGAAAATGCCTGATTTGGTGGGAGAACAGAGATGAGCGTGGAGAAAATTGATTAATTGAATGAGCCATCATCTGTATAAATGAGTAACAAATACGAAGATAACATTATGTAATACAGCATCCAGTGCTAATTCCCTACTAACTTCTCTATAATTTTGTATTTCCTTTATTGCTTTTGTGTTATTCTGGTTTATATGTTGCCATTCTTTTGTCTTTAAAATAAAACTTAAAAAAATTAAGGACTGCCACACGAGAATTGTATTTGCCATTCAGGTTTATTCTTGGTTATGAGCTTTATTTTCCACGCTGTTCCATGACAAGCTATTTCTCCTCACAAAAATCTTCAGGTTGGAGAACTGAAGAACTGGAAGTATCTTCCACTCTCTATGCATCTTTCTCCTGCCCAGCAGCACTTCTCCCTCGCTCCCTCCCTCTGTCTCGCTCCCCTCTGTCTCCCCCTCCCTCTGTTCCTGACCATGAATTGGGATAAGTCAACCTGACTGGAGTAAGAAATGCCCGTCAGATTAAAAAGCACACCTCTGTGGGTGTCTGCAGATGATTGACACATAGGCCAGCAAACTGAGAGGGGTAGACACTTTGCTGGGTGCGGTTGTGGATGGCACCACCCAATAGGGACATAGCTTGGCTAGAATAAAAATGGAAAAGGACTTGTGCCCATTTTGAAGAGCTCCAATTTCCCGAGCAGGTGTGTCTTTTACTACTGTTGTCTCTGGGAATCAGTGTCTAGGTCTCCAGTTCCTTTAGCCTTCCTACACAGACCAGCCCCAGCAGTCCTCTGCGGGTCTCTAGTTCTTCAGGTTAGAGTGAGACTACACCCCTGATCCCTGTCGTCCTGTGGCTTCCATTTTATTGGGCTGAGTAGCTGCTCCTCGGGCTCTTCAGCATGCAGAAAGCCATGGTGGACTCTCCCACCGCGACCTGTAAGCCTACCTAAGAAATCCCTTCACATAATTATACACATATTTTCTACTGATTCTCTTCGGTGAGTACTGATTGTGCTGACCTGAGTAAGAGAAGTTAACTACATCAGCTCAGCAATTCCACACCGTAAGATGTGAAAGACCCATGCTTGCGTGATTTTTTGCCTGGATGTATTGTATAAAGGGGAAATGAAGGGTGGATCTGCTTCTGATCTTCGGAGCAGGGCTTATCTTTGCCTTCACTTGGATGTTATCTCCCGGCTTTCAGAACGGACTCTTCAGGCTGTGGTGCAGATCTTTTCGCCACCCATCCCAGACCCATCAGCCTCCTGATACGGACTTGCATGGGACACCGCGGTGAGCTCCAGGACTTCGGTTGGATCCTTCCGTCTCCAGCGTGCAGACAGACTCTCTGCACTCTTCCGCCTGACTCTGTGCGGGGCCACTGTAAACCAACCTTGTAAATTCTTGTGCATTTGTGTACCTTGGGTTATATCTGTTTCCCTGGTGAACACGGACTGATACAGCTTCCTTTAGAGAAACTTCATACTCCCTCCTTCCCTGCTTCCCTTACTCCTCCTCTATTTTCTTCTTTCTCCCTTTCTTGAAAAGGAAGATGCTCTTAAGAACATTATTTCTGTTTTTAAAGCTCCTTCCTCATCCAGCAGTACAGATTTCTCACAGCTTCTCCCGCGCTCAGCACCAACCTCTGCTGACCAGGATCATCACTGTGGCCATTGCTTTTGTCCTCTGGCCTTAGTACACGTAATTTGCAAAAGTATCCCCAGTGTGAACCAAGGCAATTAAAAAATTTTTTTTCTTTGCTTTTCTTTCTTGGTTTTGTTTTATTCATTATTTATTTATTTACAATGCTGGGGATTGAACCCAGAGCCTTGCATGTGTTAGGAAAATGTTACACTTTCTTTCTTTAAAATAAATTGTTATGGTACCAGTATACCACATAGTGTGGACCCCACAGTCTCTGTCCATCCATCTCCACTTTTATTTATTAAAGGAGAAGTGATATAAGTAATAAAAGCTTTCTTAAAATAATAAATTCAGTATTCTAGCCATTAGGAAGAAAAAAATCTTAGGAGAAAAAAAAAAATGGCTTAAGAATAGGCATTTACTCTGGCACCGGGACTCCTTTCCTGGAGACTTTCCCATTTCAGTCTCCTACTGCCTTTACATACTGGCCCCAGGGCTTACTTTGATTGAACCTGGACCAAATCTTTTTTCTTGGTTCCTCTTAATTTAGCTAATATAGGCCAGAGGTTCCTGGAAGCCTTCTCTGAACACAAAAGCATGACAAAAGTGAAATACACTCAATTTCTCCAAGATCTCTAAACCCGTTGGCTTACAAATTGTTCTCATGCATTGTGTAGAGTTATTTTCTAGGAAAGTGTTCTACCAGCCCCTCTCTTCTCTGGCTGTTGTCCAGCTTCCTAAGTTTCTTGTAACTCACCTCCAGGGAGACTCTCTGGCCCCTTCTTTTTCAATCACCAAAGAAAGGACTAAGGTCTCCTCCCTATCCCGCACTTTCAGTTCAGAATTTCCAGTCTGAGATTGAGGGGTCTTTGGGAAATGGACAGGAGGAATGACATGTCATTTGAGTGAGTACGGCTGCAGCCCAGAAAACAAGACTGCACAAAGAAATAAGCATCAGAAGCAAAGTGTCCCTCTTATCTTTTCCTGCCCTCCTGTCTTTTAACCCTGATTTTTCCACAGGGCAGGGGGTAGTAACTAGTATCCTTTTTTCTCAAAGTGAGTCAGGGAAACCATCACCTCTTTTTTCTACAAACCCAGGCACTGAACCAAAAAATACCACACAAACTTTCTCCTATCCTCTGTGTAACAGTTGGTCATAAAAGCATTAAGACCATCTTTCCAGAAGGATTCTGCCCCACGGTGATTTTGAAGAAATGTTACAACCAAAGGCTCCAGAAGATGCTGGATGCACAAGTTTTGCTGGGATCCATGCTGCTGCCATGAGCTCAACAATTTCTGTCCAGTCACATTTTTACATGCCTGTCCTATATGTTCCACTCAGCATATAGGTGAACATGAATCTTAAGGTCTTCAATTCTATGCCATGTAAAACTATGATCGAAGGAGTTGATTATGCTTTTCTCTTAGGAGTCTGTCTTGTACATAGGGGAGCTGGCTGTGACTTTCTGGTGGGTGAGGAAAGGGTTCACATCTATCCTTCACTCCCTTACAGTTTTCATCTACTAGATGTGGAGAAAAGACTTTGTTCCCAACACAATGATGCAGGATAGAAGAAATAAAGCCACGGGGAGAGAAGACAAGGAAAGTTATACTTTTTAAAATTATACTTCTTAAGAAGACTGTAACTGTAGAACACAAAGTTACCTGAGGTTATCCATATGTGTAGGCATGTAGATGCTTCTTTTCTTTCAGGCCCATCAATCCCAAAAATCCCTTAAGGATACCACAGGTTCATAAATTATCTTAGTTGATATGGTAGAGGGCAGAAAGCTGATCTTAAAAAATACAATAGCCCATGCCCCTCTTTTTACCTGCAAAGTGGAGCATTACTTCTCTTTGTTTGGACCATCCTTCTCAAAAATATAAATATTCCCAGCTCCAGAAAAATAAAGCACCCACACTTTTACTTTCTTTGAATGTGTACTTTAAATTCTACTTCTAAAGCTTATGCCTCTGACTGATGCATCCTGAAATTCTTTTTCCGTAATGGAAATCAGCAATCCTGCAGCCTGTCCCATGCCTGTGTTACTGCGGGGTGGATCTGACAGATTCCATACTCTTGCGTTCGGCAAGCAAAGGATTGCCAAGCAGGCACCCAGTGGTGAGAGAAAAGCATTTCTTGAAGATCGCGAGAGGGAAAAGGAGCCGGAATGACAGAAGAGGCCCACAGCATGCTGTGCAGACAAATCAGGATTTCAAGCTTTCTGGCTCCAGACAGACAGGAGGAAAGAGGAGCATGTGCTTTGGTCTGGGGTTAGGTAGGATGGATCTATGGCGCCACCAGATCCCAAGTGAGTTGATGCGAGTGACTTCCTGAGCCTTCATTGCTCCACCTGTACTAGATGGGTAGAGTCAAATTTCCCCTTCTGCTTTGGGGACCTCTTAGACACCGCCCTGATGTTACCATGGCTACTTGGGTTCCTAGGCGCTTATGCATAAAGAACAGAGAATTAATGTGATATGTGACAGTAAGGAAAAAGCAGAATAGTTTTCATCAGTTTGCTCAGAGTAAGCAGGATTGAGGGGCTTATGTGTAAGAATTTAAAATGTTGTATCAGTTCTAGGATGCCTCCCATTGAGTGTTCCGGAGCATGGTTGATAACATGATCGACAGGGTGCTGAGTCTTGTCAACTTTATCTACCCACAAGTCATTTCCCATAATTCACTTTATTGTAACTGGATGTATGAGATGCAGTGCATATGTATGAAGCTTCAATGGGTCCTAGTGAAGAAACATTACTGCAGGTCATGCAAGAGGATCTGGTGTTGTCTTATTCCAACCCACAGGCAGCAGCCCATAGGGTGTTAGCTCTAGAGCGTTGACCAAAGTCAGACAAGTAGAAGACAATGCTCCATCAGCCCCAATTGTACCACAGTATCTACATTTCAGTGGCAATAGCATTTATAATATGCTAATGCCTGAATGCAGCTTTATATTTATGCACAAATTATATGCTCCAGAATTTTTTCCCATTCCTTAAAAATCTCTCCCTGTACCAAAGACTAATTTAAAAAATATTTCCTAAAAGGGAGTTGAGGAGTCCCATTCTAACCATGTGTGTTTTCCCTCAAAATCCCTTGAAATTTTTCTTTCCATTTCTTAAGGAAATGAATTTTTATTCTTTTCTTCCTGTTCACTATAACTTCAATAGAAGAGCTGCAAGAATTTTTGGTCCTGCCAGGTCAAATGACAGACTTACATTTCACAGACCCAGAAAATAATACAGAACGCCAAGAAGAGGTCTCTAGAATCTATCTTTAGGCATTCTGTTATCACTGCTGTCAAAGCTATTGAGCCTGGAAAAAAAAATACAATTCTGATTACAGAAGACATAGAAAAGCAAACAATCAGATTTTTGGTGAGGGAGGATCTTTAAAATCCTTACAGCAAACTCTAAATTCCTGAAAGAAGCACCACCACGATGTTCTAAGCATTTCTGTGGGTTTTCTGGGGTGTCTGTTCATGTATATAAACATGGAAACACCAAGTGGGGTTGTTGAGAGGTGAAATTTTCTTCTGTCAGATACTTTCTTCAGGGGTCCTGGTTGAAGGCAAAAGAATATGGGGGTAGCATGGGAAATTTAAATCTCTTGAATTTGTAAGGATAGGTATATTCTCAACTGTGAAGACAGCATTAAAGAATTACAAGTATAATCATGACTCTCATACAAACATAAAGTGAATTAGTATCAAGCATTTTATTTATATCATTAATTAATGAAACCAGTCAGACATTGAATGAGTTCAAAGGAGCATTCAAAGGAACATACACATAGTCATATGCGGGATACCGAAATGAACTTACAATAGACTGAAAATGAATGAACCTGCCCACAAGGCAACAATCAACTGCATTTCACCATACATAATTAATTGCACTTCTGTGAGCCAGAATCATTTACATTGCTTGTAGTTTTCTACCACTTACAGAGTTGCAAAATTAGCTCATACAAAAAAGATGACTATAAATTAGAAGGGTGCACAAGGCAGGACATCAACTAATAACTTTCTCTTTTTTTTGCCTATTTTGTACTTTTAGACAGTGTTTCCTTTACAAAGTGAGTAACTTTCAATAACATGAATAAGTTTGAATAACCAAAGTTCATTAAATATTAACTGATCAGAGTCTTGATGTACCCCACCACTAGTCAAATTAGATAATATAGAAAAGAGAACTGTATAAATTCTAATGTGTTTTATAATTGTAAGAAAATTGCTTTTAGGGTTGCATGTTTATTGCTTTACCAAACTCAGCAAATCCCTCACTACAGAACTATTACAATCAAAGTTTTATGTCTTTTCCAATCATCCCTTGTGTCAGTTTGGGGTATTTTTGCAAGGGGAACAATATAATACAGGACACATATTTTATAAAGTTATTTATAATAGTCATCCAAAGAATGGTATACAAGAGAGTGCAAGAAATTTGTCCAAAAGCTATAGACCAGGGATCCAGCTAAGGGCCTGGATCCCACAATAGTGTCCTACATAACTCCAGCTGAATACCTACAGCCCATAACAATGTGTCCCACCAATCCAACTGGAGGCCCAGAGCCCATAACAGTATCTCATGCAAGCCTGTTTCACGGATCTGCACAGGGAAGGCCCCAAAGTCAGTGGTGGAATCTAGAAAGTCCGTGCCAGCAGGATGAAGGATCTGTGCTAACAGGCTGAGGGATCTGCACCAGAACCAGGAAGCGATGCTCAGAAGAACCAGAGCTCCCTTGAAAGGTATCACATCCATCCTCAGCAACAGTGAGGTCCCGAGCTCCTCTGATGATCAAGATGGCTGAGTTCCCATTAGGGAAGGCAACACAGCAAGCTTCTCCAGGAGACCGGCAGTGCACCATCTTCCACTCTGCAGCCAGGAAGTGATACTCAAGGTGAGGATCAGAGCTCCCCCAATGTGAACCAAAGCCAATCTCGGTGCCAACAAGGCCCTGAGCCTCTCAGAGGATGAAAACAGCCAAGTTCATCAGGAAAGTCAGCATGACAAGCTTCTCCAACAGAACCAACAGCTCCTTACGGGTTCTCCCAACAACCTTTTCTCTGCTCCCAGCAGCCCCCCTTCTTCTTCTTCTCCAGTTCTGCCTCTTACACTCCTGGCAAGTCCTCAGGTTGGCCTCCCACTGAGCACAATGCTTACTCAGTTCAGCTGGAGGTTACAACTTGACCAGCAGTTGTCACTCCACTACCCCCCTTCTGAGACACTTTCATGTATTCCCTCTAAAAAAAAGAAATACTGAAAGTTAAAGCCTTTGGACTATGCTTTCAAGATTAAACTATGTATTTAGTATCTTCAAAATATTGTAAAAAGGTTCCTCTTAACAGTTATCATTCAATATGGAAAACTTTTAAAAAGGAAGACTGAATGGGTGAGGGTTGGAGATACAACTAAGAAAAGGATAAAAAGTCAAGAGGTCTTTTTGGAACCCAAGGCTTTAACTGATAAATTAATGAGGTTTTCAGCCTCAAAATATTCAAAGCTCCAAAAAGAAATTAATTTTTAAAGCCCTTCTGCTCAAGATAACAGCTTGAAAATACCACTTTAATATTTTTGTATTGCATATTTTTATCATATGTAATCGATGTTATACTTAATGCAGTGTGACATTTCAACTGTTTAAGGGCCTGGTGGGGGCATTAACAATGTAAGGCCTTATTTGCATTTACACTAATGATTTTATAATGGGAGTTTGAGTATATTAATGATGACTACAGGGAGTCAAAAAGAAAAAAAAAGAAAAAAACCCAAAAGCTCCATTTGTTGATAAAATGGTTATTACCACATTTGTTGACATAGGTAGTTATTTGCACAAAGGCAAATAAAAGCCTTTATGACTATTAATCATTACAAGCCTGATGAACTTTACAGTAATTACTAAATTAATTGATCCATTATTGATGGGTTTTAGGTGTTTCTATTTTTACTTCCCTTCCAATGCATTCCACATGAAATACAAATTAAATCTTTATATAGCTATACCTTCAGTATATGAGCTGGCTGACATGCAAAGTTAAGTGGGTTTGCTAAATATTCCTGCATCCACCTTTACCCCACTCTGTGTAATAGCAAAACCCAGATCATAGCTCATTTCTCTGTTACTATCTTGCACAGTGCTTGCGTGGTACTTTGGTTAACTTTCTCTCCTCACGGGGGCAAAATACCTCACACTCAAAATCAAGGAAGAAAGCTTTATGAATCTCATAGTTTGTGGAGGTTTCAGCTCATAATCTATTGGCTCTAGAGCAGGGTGGGATGGCAACACTTCAAGGCGGCAGAAGACTTCAAAAGCAACAAGAGCAAAAGGATAGCGGGGAGCAAACCTCTTTTCCTCCCCTGTATTGTATGCAGGCTCCCAGCCCCTGGGTGGGTGCAGCACTCACACCATCTCCATGCCCTCCTCTTGCACAGGCTCAGGATGTTTACAAAGTGAGGACCCCGGCCCCCTGCTGAGTCACTCAGTTAAACACCTAAACTTCTCAAGTTGACACCAATGAACAACAACCTAGAGCTGTAAAGAGGTGTCCTGTACACCCCAGGATGTAGAACTGCTGAGTCACTTGGTTGAGCCGCTAAACTTCTCAAGTTGATACAATGTATCCACCATGACAGCAGATAAAGAGTTTTAATGCCATTAATTGTTACCTAGAAGCAAAAGTTCCTCAATCCCTTCCCTTTGGACAGGAGGAGGCCTCTTTAATAGATCAAGTGCTGTCCTGAACTGCAACTACTCACCTGTAGCAATTAGGCAGATTCTGTATAATTGTAAACTATTCCAAGAGAAGTAGTATTTTCTTTGTGCTTCTAAAGAAAGCTTTTACTACAAGCATGAACATCTGAGGCTGCCAAATAAAACATTATTTGGAGGAAAAGATCTTCCCACAAACACTAAAACCTGCCAAATGCAGGGAGGAGAGTTAATCTGGCCATCAAGATAGCAGGAGGCATTTGAGTCCATACTTGTAGATAATTATGAATTGCATTGTTCCTTTAAAGCAATATAGACTAGGAAATGGTGTAATTTGCTATGTCTGTTACTTCAGCAATATACACTTGTAATAAGATTTCACACTTTAATTCATCTGAGAACCTTGCAGTGTTTTACAAGCACTAATTACTGAGAATCTCCCCATGCTTAACTAAAGACAAGCAGAGGCTACAGCACAGATTCTATTTTTTTTTTCAATTTAGTAAAGAGAATAGAGAAAATTCACTAAGTTGAAGAATACTGAGAGCAAAAAAGGATGAGAAAAATGGATGGCTAATGTCACAAGCTTTTCTTTTAAGGCCACTGCCACCATAAAACAGTATTAAATTCATCCTACGAACAATGCTTTGCTTTTCTAATGAATCTTCATTCAAAATTTTACTGACTGCTTCTCAGGGCTGGATATTAAGCAAGGTTCAAGGGATAAAATAGTATATTTGGCGTGACAGACCTGCAGGGAGGCAACCATAAAACCTGGCCAAAAGTGCTGTCCTGGAAGGGCCTACAAAAGCCAATGAAAGCAGAAAGCAGACTGGGGAGGGCCACACAGGAGAACTGAAAATTGCGGTTGGAAGCACTCATGCAGGACTGGAGAATGGGTTTCCAGGCAAAAAAGAAAAAACAACATAAAACCCCTCATTTGCCAAGTCATGCAGACATGTTGTAGAGGAAAGCAAATGATTTGAAATGGCTGTGGTTTTGATGGGGAGGGAGGCGGTACAGGTGAGTCACAGTGTACAGGAGAAAGAACAGAGAGAAAGTATGGCGAGAAAGAACATCTAACTTGGAATGAAAACCCCTGGTTCTTTTAAGCAAAACCTGAATTGAGGTCACTCGCTTGAAAGTCACACCAGATATGTGCCTTCACAAAATCCATACCGTAACAGTAATTCCAAACATCTGATTAATTAATATGGCAGATGCTTTGCTATTTAGCTTCCTCTAATCTTATTAGAAAACCATGGGTTCTCTTACTCGACCATGTTCCCTCCAAAGGGATTAGAAGCCGATTTCCGTTGTAAATTAGTTTTCTTGTTTTACTCAAGGTAAATAGTTCTAGTTTTAGTATAGACATAATATATACCCTGTCATTTTTCACTGATAATTTTGTAAAAGTTGGGCTCTTAAAATGTAAATGTCTCCTTGGTTCTTTTACTAAAGCTAAAAATATGAGGATGAAAAATGCATTTATCTAACTCCTTCCCTACATAAATGGCTCAAAATCAGTTTAAACTTCAAAATCTGGGAAAGTTATTTACAAGAAGGATGAAGAAGTATTTTGCCAACCAAAATGATATTACTGTCAGTGTTAATTTGTTTTAAATTGCCATAGAGAGAAGATTCTCATTTTATACTAGTATTTTTCATTGGCTTAAAAATCAACTCGTGAATATTATGTTTTATGGAGTCAGACATGAAGTACATAACTAAATATTAATCCCTCAAACTACTATACTTTCTGCTGGAACCACACACCAAATGGACTAAAGCAATAACTGAATTTGTTCTTTCATTGAAATACTGTACTTTAGTATGGCCTTGAAAAACAGGGTCACTGATTCGCACTTGAAATGATCTCAGCCTCTATGGACTTAATTGTGTATTGTAAGATCGAGGACATACTAAATGAAAAGAAAGCTAATAGAACACGGAATCTGAGGATTTTTGCATCTGATTTCTCCTGTAGCAATCGTCCCTGATGTAAAATGATTTCACTTACACTCTTTTGAATTTCCAACAGTGCTAGAGCTGTCCATATTTGGAAGAAACTACATTTCAGATTTTGAATTTTGGTCTTTCTGTGAACTAGAGACATAGTATAATACTTTCTCTCTTGATACGGGGTAGCTGCAGGAAGCCGTAGGTCCCAGCCCACTACGTGACCAGGAGGATAAACAGCAGATACTCCACAGCACTCCACCAGTGCCAGGTTTTATGGATAGGTTAAGTGGGAAAGTCAACACTTCTTTATAAAAATAACTTCGTGTTAGATGATTTTACCCGGCCACAAGTCCATATAAGCATTCTGAGTACATTTAAGGTAGGCTAGGCTAAGTTAGAGATTCAGTATGTTAGGTGTAAATTGCATTCTTTTCACTTGAATACTTCCAGCTGATATGTGGGTTTATCAGGATAACCCCATTATAAGATGAAGAACATCTGTATTACCTAGAAAGACTGGAATCTGTTTGAAGCCATTTGAAGGATTCAATGGGGAGGATTTGCATGCGAGAGTTTGTAAATTGGGTCATTCACTCATCTGTTCAAACAAATCTGTCGATCCTCTATTATAAGCAATGACTAGTGGTATCTATTGATAAAAATTATAATTAGAAGATTCCCTGTGATTTTCCACTTGTTTGGAAGAGACAAAGGTTTCTAAGAACAATTCAGTATGTTAAGCCTTAGGCAATATATGTAAAGAGCACTGAGGAAAGTGTCACTAACTCCGCCTACAATGGCTAAGGAAACTCTATCTAATTTAGACGTAATATGTCTCCTCATCTGACCTCACCACAATGGAATTACACATTCACACACTGACATACCTCATGATGCGTGGACTGTACCTACTGTTCCTTACCGGTGACCTTGGCTGTATCACTAGTGTGGGATCAGGAGATGTTAGAGGAATAGAATGCCATCAGAGGCATAAAAATCTGTTTGTAAATTTGGGCTTGCCCTTATACTTCAGGAAGAGTATACCCTGGAAATCTGCTGTCACTTCAACAGAGCCCTGTAACCTACAGGCATTGGAGAACCAAACTCAGCTTTCTCCACCCTGAAGCCAAGGCACTAAACTAAACTAAACTTAGATTGGGTCACGTCAATTACAATGAAACTGCAAACTTCATTGTATAGCTGAGTGGAATAAGTGCTTGCCTGGCAAGCACAAGGTCCTGAGTTCAATCCCCAGTACCGCAAAGTGAGCTCAAGGCCAGCCTGAACTACATAGTAAAACCCTGTCTGAAAAAGGCAAAAAAGAAAAAAAAAAAAAGGCAATACAATGAAACTGCAAACCTATGGACACAAGAGTGAAAGCCTGTTTTTATAAGCCCCTAAATTAAGAATCTTTTCATATTGGTGTTTGTTTTTAGATAAAAGCAAATACATTTCTAAGCTGGATTTTCAAAAAGCAATGAGAATATTTGAGGAGAGAAAAAAAGAAGAAAACGCATTTTAGATAAATGAAACAGCCTGTTAAAAAAGATAGAGGCCACACATTTTATGATATATTTATAAGATATCAAGTAATCAGATGCCAGCAGTCTACCAAGTTATGTAGTGAATGGCTTAAAATTAGACTGAAAAGATTGGTTGAGATCACATTGTTCATGAGTTTAGAAAGGATTCCTTAACCTAAGTATGAACAAAAGTTTTCAGGGAATAAGATGTCACAGATACTTCTCAGGCTCACCTGCCAAACATAAATTCAAAAGATTCACCTGTGTTTATACCATACTAGGCCTGAGGTTGAGAGTTTACTGATTTATCCCTTAGGTGCCACACAGTGTAAAGGTTCTCTTCGTTCCACATTTTCTGTTGAGGCTAGAACCCTTGTACAAGTGCTGAGTGACTTTGTTCCTTTAATTTGTCCTTAGGGACCCTAAGTCATAGGAAAGGCGAGTAAGCAGAAGTCTGACTCCATCTGACTTTTCAAGTCTCAGCTGGACAAGGAATCATCCTGAAAAGCCATTTGGCTTTTCACAGCTTGTGCACTGGGAGTGGCATTAATTTAATGCTGTCTGGGTTCCCCACAAAACTTCCATCCTCCTGTGAACACAGCAAAACTCAAACAAATGTGACCCTCAAGAAATAGAGCATCTAATGGACCCTTCTGCAGTCTGAAGGAGGCAGGGGAGGTGGCTACTGTTGCCAGCAAATATGCTGGAGATTTATGTGGACTGTGAATGCAGTTCAGGGCACCTGCTCAAGCTGATATAAATCCTGGTAAAAGAGCCAGTCAAGCCATATAAAGATGCCACTAGGAAAACCACAACTGTCAAGGACCGTACTTATTAGCATCACAAAATCAAGGAGTGCTATCCATCTTGTTTATGTATTGATACACCCACCTTGTTCTAAGCCATGTATGTATTTTAGTAATGCTATATCAACAACCAAAAGAGAGTAAGCAATATTTACTAGAGAGAGATAAGCCAGTGATTAAAATGAAAGCAGTGCAATAATTTCTCACATTTACACAGCACTCTCTAGTTTACAAAGTGTTTTCAAGCTCACCCTCTTAAAATCTATGCAAACTTGGGAGCTAGGTAGTGCAAGCGTTGTCCAATTCCTCCCAAAGAGGTGAGAACAAAGGATAGGAACCTTAAAAATAAACTTGCCTCGGATCTCAGAGTTTGTCAGTGAGGAAGACAGGGTTCAAATCAGGTCTTCGGACTCAAGAGGCCAAGCCTTTAGACACTAATTTAAAGGGTCTCCAAGCAATCACACTTGTGTTGTATGAGGGCTCAGAGTCTGGCTTGTACCAAGCTAGGATGCACAGCCATTCATCTTTAAGGCATTTTCTTACCCAAGTGATTGCTGCCTGGCCAATCTAATGAAATCACCAACAGACCACTTGCAGGATGGGAGCAGGGGATTGATCAATGAAACCACGGTACACTTTACATTGACAGAAAGCTGTAGAGTTTACAAAATACTCCCCAAACCAAAATTTAAATTATTGATTTCAAGTCTCTCATATACTTTCTCAAGGGCAAGATTTGTGTCAACTTAGCTTAAATGGTAAGTCAGGATTCAACTTAAATGAATTCTTACATATCAGGTAATCAGCTCTAATTTTATGATGATTCTTTGAAGAAATATAATCCCCCAGCAGTGAAGGACTTACCAAGCATAACACATTAAATTAATTAACTGAGACTCCAAAACTGTTTTCATGGCTGCAGTGGCAGGCATCACATAATTATATTATTCCGATTGCGCTTCCTCAGTGCTGGAGATGGATCATTTCACTTTAGCTCCAACCAACAGCCAGGTATTTAAAACACCTGCACATGTACACAAATACACACATAAATAATACACACATGTGCACAAACACACACGTAAATAACACACACGTGTACAGACAATTTTAGGATTCTGTATATATCTAGAGGCCAGCTGTCATTAACATGTTCTTTGTAATTTAAACAGAGAGTCTTCCTATCTCCTACTCTGGAAAGACCAGTATATTCTCTAACATTTCTGTAAATTTCCAGGTGCTTAGCTTTCCTGACTTGATTTTCTGTTCTATTAATTTTACTTAATGATCACCTCCAGCAAACATTCTTTTCAGTCTGCTCTGAGCCAAACCAGATGGAACACTCAGACATGTTTTCACCAATTTTCCAAACGTAAACTATGCAAAACGCACTTAGAAGCAGCAAATCTACGAAGGCTTTGTGTAATTAGAAGGATGTGCATCTCAGGGAGGTGTGTTGTTTAAAGTATTAACCATAACCGTTGATAACAGTCTTTCAGTCATCATCACCTCACACTAGGGAAATTCTCACTGGCCACGTCACTGGTCACAGTTCTGTCATTCTTCACTTTCCTCAAAGCTCAATTTCCATAACAAATTGGCAGAATAATTTTCCTTTTCATCTACGAGTTGGTCTGTCTTTGCATATTCAAGGATTATTTAATGTGATCTGCCAAAATAAGGCCCATATAATCCAGATTTCTCCTTCAATCGGATATAAGAGGTGTCACAAGTTTTAAAATTTATCTGTCCTGGTTCTTTGCTAGGTCACTCCCCACAGGAGGTCAAGAGCGTGCAGTGCGCCTCTCAAGCCAGATTCTCACACCAGAAAATGGAAGTGGCTGCACTTAATTTGAGATTTTATAGCGTACTTTTCATAATCCTGCTCTAAGGGGTACATGAAGAATTTCTCTTGGAAATAGCAACTGGTTGTCAAAATTACCCTATACTCTGTCAGCATAAGACACCAACCCTAAATCTTGGCAAAGCTGGTTGCAGTTGAATAAGCCATGTTTAAATAAATAAAATGATATAGTGAGTGATCCAATCACTCAAAAAGATGCTCACTGAACAGATAACCTCCTTATGATTAAATTAATGGACAGTTTCTATCTTCTTATGTTTTCAAACTAGTGTGTGTCCTGGTTCTTGGATCTCCATTTCCTAAACTATCACAGGCAAGGTTGCCCATCTTTCTCTGTTTAGAGTCCTAGCTATTGTAAGTAAAAATAATTGGGAAAAATAATCCTTTGGAGCTATATATAGTTTTTATAATACATATGCTAGAAACAAGCTGATATAGACATCTCCGTCTCTAGCAATTGTCCAGAAGTGGGGAATGATGTTAAAATTCAGGGTCATGGTTACTTACAAGGCACCATCGCCAGAGTTCTGAGGTTCAGATACTGAATCACCATCAATTTAACAAAAGGTAAATTATTTTCATTTTCAGTTTGATGATACATTTTAAGTATCCTCTTCCTGGTACCAGTGACCCATGTTATCACTTCTCACTGAAACACTTTCTTCAAGCTCTCTTTCTTTTGCCTTTTGGAACTCCACCTTTTGCTTAGTTCTCTTGCCTCTCTGGTTCCTTGGCTTCTTTCATGGGTGCTTCTCCATGTCTCTGACCTTATAATACTAAGATTCCTCAAAGATCAGTGTTTGACTTCCTCTTCTTTTCTACCTTCTCTTTCTTAATGATCTCAGCTGGTCTATAGGTTTATTTTAGCATTGATTTGCTTCATGAATTCCAGATTTGTGTGCCCAACTCAGTATTTTCGCTTGGATATCCAAGAAGCATTTCCAATACCCAAAACTGAGTTGCTGAACAACACCAGTCTCCCAAATGGTTCTCCCTGCAACACACAGACATACTGATGGCTCACAGTCTTCCCAGCATCCTTTTCTCTCATGTCTTCATCAGTCAATCAGAAATTTCTCCTCCATCTTCAACTATATCCAGGATTTGACCAATGCTCAAAAATCTCCACTGCTTTACGTCACCAAATTTTGTTCATATGGCTATATGTTCTTGACTTTTTCTCTTACAGTAAATAAGAATCATCTTATGTCTAAAATGCATAGAGATATACATCAATGTTTTGTCTGTCGTCTTTAAAATCTATTTGCTTTATACTCCCCATGATTTTGCTGGGTTGAAAGTATAAAAACTGCACTTCCAAATCCCTTTTGTTATTTGTGCTCTTGTTGGGTTCTGCCAAGAAAAGCCACTAGAGGCACATAGGTAGTTTGAAGAAAAGAACATACATTCTGCAGAAGAGCGGGAGACATAAGGTTATTGTGATCTCCATCATCTGTGTTGACTGTAACATTATCAGTAGGGCTGGCACCTTCTCAGTGATCATGTGGTGTTGCCTATGTCATCAACTTCAGAGATCCCAGATTTCACAGCAGGGAACAGCAAAGGGCCCTTGGGTGACAGGAGGAATCATTCTAAGGCCAGGAGAAAGCTTCTTCTCCATTTTGCAATTCCAAGTCCAATTTCTTATATTAAATCTTTCTCTGTGTCTGTTTTCAAGACTGGACACAGGTTGACTCACATATATATGATATATTCTATAACCGAAAATATTGATGTATTGTTACAGGCAAAATGCCATTATTCTGCTTCTGGGTGCAGCAGTGAAAGCTTTATGGAGGAGTAATTGTTGGAGCTTAAAGCTTGAGTTAACCCGAGGTTAAAGTGAGGGATACAGATAAAGAAGACATCTAAGACAGAAAAAATAGCAAGCAAGATTTTCTTTTATTTTTCTTTTCTCCCCCTAGTGGATTATATGCACAGTCTTACACATAGTAAGTACATTTTCTACCATCATGCTACACAACCAGCCTCAAATTGTTTTTAAGCATAAAACATGGCATTTGGAGTCTTAGAAATCACACACACACACACACACACACACACAATCTTAGTTCTGTAATTGTATTCAGATTATTTTTGCTCTTCTAATAAACATGATCTTCTTAACTCCTTTTAAATACACAAGATTTCAGGTGCACCAGTAGCTAAGGGAAAAATTGGGGCTAGAGATGTTTGTGTAAATAAATTTCATACATCCAATTTGGCAGATGGAAAAATTAGCAGCTATGTAACCTAGGGGGATACTTCGAGACATAATTAATCAATGTTTGTAAATTGCTTTGAGACTTGGAGTGAGCATAGAATGTAAAAAGTTGTCTCATCATTTTTCTTTTCTAATGTGGCTTGTTTGTGAAGGTAGAAGTTGCTGAGTGGTACAGCTTAGACAGCTGCCCCAGCTAAGTTTGGGAGGATAATATGCCACACAAAAAATTAATTTCTATTAAATTTTATTATGATAGCTTTATTTTAACAAGCGATAATAGTTATAAATAAACAATAAAACAAGTCTAGGCATGTGTGCTTAGAAATCTGTATGAATGCCGCAGGCATATGATAAGTAATAATGATAGAATCAAATTGGCTTTAATCAAGAAGCTTGCATTAATGACCCAGTAATTCATACCCTGTTGTCTGTTTATTGCTATTATCGCATCAACATTTTTACAAGTTCAAAGGCCCACTTTCTTCTGGTGCACAAACACTCACACTCAAACCCAAAATACTGAAGAACAGATGGCCTATTCCCAATGCCAGTATTTAATCTAACTGCAAACTGTTGAAGGTCCTGTAGTTTTAAATGTCACATTTTAGGGTACAAAGCAAGATGTGAATGTAGCAATTCTTTTCATTTCCCATCTTGTTAGATTGTTCCTCTGATACAGTTAAACAGACCATGAAATGGACTCTTTCAAAACCACATTTCAATAGATTACAATCCATAGGCATTTTCACACATTTATTCTTTCCCTCTCAGAAATAGGACACGCCCAAATAATTTATTTTAAAAATCTCAGCTAAGGACTTAAATAGAGACAATCTGACTTTGTTAATATTTCCAAAAGGCCCTTTCTTGCGTGCAGCCCCGTATTCAGAATTTGTCTTTGCAAGTTTCAGTCACAAAAATACCATAAATGTTCATGGTAACCGGCAGGCAACAGCAACAACAAAATGATGAGCTCTGGTTAATATTTATTGTATGGTGACCAGTGACACAACCTAAAGAAAACTAGTTAAATCCTAGGGTCCTGCCTCTGTGAAACCGGGGACACTGATGCAGAAAGCCTATAATACAACACTGCTGTGTTCCATTTGGAGGCTGCTCTCGGCCCAGCTACCTACATATCTTTAGGGTAAATCTCATGGGATTATGACTTTTTCGTCCCAGGATTCTAGTCCTGAGGAGCTCTCCTTCATGTCATGACTTTATTCATTTTTGTTTGTTTGTTTGGCTCTCTCTGAAAGATAGAAGGCTATCACTTGGAGGATTTCTTGGTTTCTTAACTTAGTATAGAGCAGAGGGCAAAACCTTTTGGATTACAAGCATGAGAAGCACATCAATGACTTTCCACTAAACACCTTCTTTCTCCATTTCAGAGAAAATTGCTATGCAATACATGAGTGACCAATTGGGCGGTAATCCCTTTGCTTTTCATGCCAAGTCTTGCTTTAAATCTGGAAGTCCGACCTAGTCTCAGTGATTATGTACAGGCTCAGCACTTAGCTCAAAGTACTTTCTTAACATTCCTTCTGGCACATATTCAGCCCCTCCCAGGCCCAGTATGATGTCATACGCTTGGATTTTTCTATGCCTTTATCCATAATATGAGCAGAGCTCGGAATAACATTTTAAAATTTTGTTATTCCAAGTCAGCACTTTTCCCCTAGTGGACACATTGATTTGCCTAGTCAGGTGGGTTGTATTCACCCCACAAATATCTGTCAGATGTCTCCTATCTGTTGGGCAATGCAAACTGGAGACACACAGTTTCTTTGACCTCCAGATTACAGTCTTTGTTAAATAAGCACCATGTATAATCGTGAGCACAATGATAGAGAAACATCCTTAGTGGTCTGGTGTGGAGAAGCCCTCAAAGTGCCTAACCTAACTCAGGTGACTCAAAAAGAATTCCTGGATGGCAGCACATCCCAGTGGAGGACAGAAGGATGAAGCAAGGGTTCATGGGATAAAGTGTAGAGAATCTCTTTCCCATGAAAAGGTCAACATTTCTCTGAACTAGGATACTGTGCCTTGAAAGTTATAAAGTTTATATATATATATTATCTCCTTTAATTCCTACAACTCTGCATTAGGTATCGTTATTCCCACTTTATGCCTAAGAAAATTAAAGTTTTAGTCCAGAGTAAGAGTTTAGTAAGTTAATATTATCATTTTATTGTATGGGATGGTTGGGCCATATTACCTGCTGAATAGCCAAAGCTCAGTGAGGAGATTAAAACTACATAGTAATTTGAAAATGAAGCATTTGCTTTAAGAAGTTAGCAACTATTATAGGAGAAATCTACACAGATATGGCAAGAACTCTTAAGACTAGACTGTGACTGAGCCAGTCCCCTCCCCTAAAAAAAGAACTTAGAGGGGGTTTCAGTCTCAAAGGCTGGGATTCAGATTTAGTGGAGAAGGTGTGGTCATAGCTTATTGGGTAATGCAAAATTCACTGGTTTCCACAAGCCACACTTGGTCTGAAGTCATTCTGAAACCAGGACACAGTCATGGAGTAAGGGAAAGCTGGGGCTGCCAAGTGTGAAGAAGAAGTCAGCGGCGTGTGAGGCCTGCAGGAAGGGTGGCCGCTGGGACCTGAAGAACATGGGAAAGGCCGTGATAAACCACTCTGTGCAGTTCAGACAAGGCACATGGGTACCAGGGTGCTGAGACCCTGTTTGATAGAAGCTAAGCATGTATTCTGGGACGTGGAGTAACAAGGTCTTAAGAGACAACCGTGGTAAGAAGTAAAGGATTCTGCCTCCCATTTTTCTCTCCCATCGTCTGTTTCCCACTGAACAAATTTCTCAGCACGTAAACCTCCTCACAACCAGGATCCCTCACAGGGCCACTATGGGTGTCATCTGAGATGCCAAAGCCCACACTGTGCAGTGTGTGGTTCATTTAAACGTGGAAGTAGCGGGAAGAGTCAGAACCCCAGGGCTGCAGCCAGTCAGCATGGTTGTGCAGCGGAGGGACAATCCCTGAAATGTTGTCCATGTGATCTAGGCAATGAGAAGAATCGAAGGGAGCTGAGTGGTAGGTAAGTGTCTGACATATACCATCTGACTCCCACTTGTAATGTTCCACACCAACTAACCTCTTCAAAATGACCAAGATTCCGACATGCAGGGGTCATTTTGTGTGAGTAAAATTTGCTTTCATAGGTTCTATGTTTGTTTTGCAGTTGGACGTGCCTTACAACCATATTTTCCATATGTTCTGGTCCTTTTTTATTCCCTTCAGGCTATAAGCCTATTGATTCTTGCCAGCTACATCCAGGGTGGGTCTTCCCTCTTCAATAAGTCAGTCATTCAGTTGCACTGAGAACTGCTAAGCTAATCAGCAGGGTGGTTCTTACTCAAGTTGACACAACTGTTATCCACCACAACAGGTAATACATTCAAAGAAAAGGGATATAAGCTCTTTTACATGTTAGAGCATATACAACATTGTTAGACAATTATTGTAGGAATTGCATCACATTTCTTTAAACCTACATGTTCATATCAGAAACAAATGCATTTTCAACTTCTCAATATTGTGCGGTTTGAAATCCCCTTTTGTCTTTCACTCTTTATGTCCAGGTCTGCATGAACACATTGGAATGATGTCTCAAACCCCAAATACACTGTAAAGGTTTCTCTCTGTTCTTTATCTGATTGAATTTGAACGTTCATCACTACAGAACCATTTAGGAAAGGTTTGGCCCCCATCTTGGCATTGGGATGTATAGAAACTTTGGGGAGGTGGGGCTAATGGGAGGGCTTTAGGTCATTGGGGATATGTCTTACTCTCTTGTCACTGAGAACTGACAGGAGAATTTGTGCTGAGAACTTTGTTCAACACCAATAATGAAAAAGAACAAAGCTTTACTTCAGCTCAGAGTTTGTAGAAGTGTAGTCCACAGTCAGGTGGCGCCAAGGCAGAGCAGTAAGGTAGAGGGGCGTGGCAGCATCAATGAGGAAGGGGGGAGTACAGTGAAACCTCAGCTCACCAAGTTAATTCTTCCCACCATTCTCACTGCAAACCAAGTTGGATGAAAACCACATCAAATTCAATGGTTAGGTTCAATATTGACCTTAAGGCAAAATTTGATTCAGTTCGCATCCAATGTTGCTTGTGACCAGAATCACAGAAAGAATTAAGTTTGTGGATCGAGGTACCACAGTATATGCACACCCTGTCAAGCCACACCTATAGTGACCCACCTTTTCCCAACAGGTTTCACCTCCCTGCATCACCCCTGCTGTAAACCCCTCCGTGGACTAATCCAGTACCACAAACCCGTGAGCCCAGTCACCTTCCAAAAGCACCCCCTCCATGAGCACATGAGTCTTTTGTGTAATATCTGGATACAGAGTTACCTAAGTTCATGAATTTAACTAGTTCTGTGATTCTGTGGAGTTCACTAATGGAAGCAAAACTTTGCTGAATTCTTTTATTTCCCAGCTGAATTGTTTGTGAACAGAAGCATCCATGAACTGAGACATTACCATACATATAAGCCATAACACAGCATGTTTTTGAAGCAGGCACTGGGAATGTTGCTTCTTCCTTGCTTTCTCTCTCTGTATCTCTCTTTCTACATCTCTCTCTCTTTCCCTGCTTCCTGGCCATGAGGCATGTGGGTTGTTCACATGCCACAATGTCCTGCCACATTTAAAATGACAGAAGTAACTGATTATATACTAGGACCTCCAAAACTCTGGGCCAAAGTAAACATTTACCACCCAGGTACTTGTCACAGTGATGGAAATCTTTCCAGCATATCTAAGAATGCTTTTTATGGGCTGGGGATATAGCTCAGTGGAAGAAGCGCTTGCCTAGCAAGCGCAGGGTCCTGAGTTCGATCCCCAGTACCGCAAAAAAAACAAAAAACAAAAAACAAGTAAGAATGCCTTTTATGACTTTCCTTGTCTATGCTGCTATGTATTAAAGCATCATGGCTCATTATCTGAAGAGTCGTGAATGTAATCTAATTGACGTACCTGCAAGCAATAAAGTTACAAAGAAAAAAAGCTAAAATGTAGTTTTACATAGTAATAAGGTAATTCACATCATGACAAGTTTTAAGAAAAAATGTTTTGCTTTGCTATGTGGCTCCAGATATGGTAAGTTTTAGTCTAACTTTTTGCTAAACAGAGACTGATTGGATGCTCATGCCATTAAAATACAGCAGAGCCCATTAAAGCTGAAATGGCAGACTATTTATTTAGGTCACAAAAGTGTTCACTCAATCTCAAATGTGTGTGTGACATCACAGATGTGGAAGTTAGTGAATAAATGAGTCAGGGGGACACATTGTTTTGAGTTCTCAATTTTTAAGCTCTTTAGACTTCTTCCCCAGGAGGTTATTGACTTATTGAAAATAGTATGCTATTTCTTGACAATGGAAAAATTAGGTCCAAGAAAGGAAAGACAAAGGACTTGGATTTATTAACTACTATTGTAGGGAGTCCAAGTTACAGAGGGTGTATAGATGAGTCTCTAGGACACAGAAAGTATTACGGTCTGTATTTGATTTGATGTCCTGAATTCATGCATCAGTTTAACCCTCAATGTCGTATGTTAACTGTCTTAGGAGGGTGAGAATTTATTCCAATCAAGGCTCTTGAGAACTTACTGGATCAGTTTATGTTATTAGTTTAGTGCTCCCATAATTGAATCCTGATAGCTTCATAAGGTAAGGAAGAGAGATCACACATACACAGAGATAGGCTCACATTCTCCTGAAGACAGGGGCCCTCAGCCACATGACAAATGTTTGGATTCCGTCTCTCTCAACCTTGAACTAACTATAACTAATCTTTATTTGTTTTGTGTAGTAACAAGCCTTGACTATTTTGTTAAAATAGCAAAAAAGTAATACAGGTAGATAATATACCTGGAAGTAAAGAAAGAAGAGTTGAAAGATGTTTTTACAAGACAGCTTTTATACCATTAATCCACTTTCTTCAATGCCACGCACCATCCCACAGCCCGCACTTGCTGTCTAGGATATTCCTCATGCTAGCTGCAAGAGATGATTACATATCACTTGTAGTTAGTAAATGCATAAAGTGAGAAATGAATAATTTTGCTTGCATATTTCTTCACCAACTTGTCTCCTTAGTATAAGGTAGAAAGGAGACAGAATTTGGAACACAGTGAGCCAAGAATTAACTAAGAGGTGCGAAGAAGCTTCACCAAGACACAAGATGCATGTTTATCATATTTTCCTTACAAAGTTTTGTTTTCCTTTTCTCTTCTTGATATCCCACTCCATGACTTATACAATTTAGCTAAATCATAAGTTCAAGCTACTTCAGATTTCTCATTCCTCACTATCATAATATATTGAGTCTTTGAACTCTCCCAGCATTTAGCAAATTACATTATGAAAATGAGCAGTTGCACAGATCTGTACACAACACAAAAGAAATAGGTACCTTTCACCCTTTTTGTTTGCTATCATAGCTACAAGCTCCAGCCTAATGGGGAAGACCATCAGGTCCCTTATTTGAGGAAATAAAACTGTAGTTGTGCAAATCTCTATTCTGCATCACAAAGAAGCAGAGATAGACGCCAGAAGAAGATACTGGCTATCTTTTTTTTTTTTTTTTTTTTTTTGCAGTACTGGGGATCAAACTCAGGACCCTGCGCTTGCTAGGCAAGCGCTTATTCCACTGAGCTATATCCCCAGCCCAAGATACTGGCTATCAAGGTTTGAGTAAAGTACCTAAGTCAATTCCAGTTTAGGATTTAATGGGCAAGAAAGAAAAAAAGAGTTAAAGAATCTCGGGGCATTATGGGGGAACATGCCTATAATCTCAGCACTCTGGAAGGCTGAGGCAGGGGGATTCAAGCCCAATGTGGGAAATTTAGGAAATTAGTGAGATACTGTCTCAAAATAAGAAATAAAAAAGAAGGGAAAAGTCTAGAGTTATAGCTCAGAGCAAAGACTCTGGGTTCAGTCCCCACTACAGCAGATAGATGGATTACATAGATGTTAGACAGACAGATAGATAGAGGACAGATAGATATAATATATAGACAGATAGATAAATCTTCTGTACTTCATTGCCATTCAAAAATTCTTCAACCTCTTCCGTGACTGCTCATCTGTAATATCCATAGCTTAGTTACTGTTCACTTGCAATATCTAGGGCTGAGGATATAGCTCAGTGGCATAAGTGCTTGCCTGAAGAGCCTGAGGACATAAGTTCGATTCTCAGTATCAAAAATAAAATACTGTTGCACTTGCAAAATCTGAGGCAGAAATATCATCAGTTACACACTGGAAACGTGAGGCAGAGTAGAGTCAGAAAGAGGCACACGTGACTTTGCTCCAGGTCTACCATGTTGCAAATTTTGTGCTCTACTTTACCCTGCCCTAGCCTAATAGACAAAGACTCCCACACACAAGGTTATGCACTTCACATTTGTGCATTTACTAAACACAACTGACACATGAACATCCCTTATACCAGACCCATGGGTAATTTTCTGTGTTCCTTAAAATTTGAAGAAATGGGATAGAAACATGAAACTTGGAATCCAAGGTCCTAAACCATGGGATGCTTGCTAACGAGAGAGGTGATTATCTCACAGTTATTAGGACCTGGAAAAATTTGCCAGTAGCAGTACACTGTGGAGTGAAAGAAGGAACTGCTTAAGAGAAACATAATTTCCCTGTCATCACTGAGAAAGAGATTCAATGAGGCAGTTCTGAAAACCTAGAGTGGCAGATAATTATCCCAGAACAGAGTCATCACCTCAGGAGGGATGGGATAAGATGGTCGGGGTCAGTACGATACCAGAAAATCATTAAAACATTTGACCAGTGGGCCATAGTGTCTCTTGGTGATTGCAGTTCACATCAGATTGGCAATTTCTGACAACAGGTTCAAAAGCAAATGTTTCTATAACCTTTCCCTGTCAATCTTTACTCAGAAGACCTGAACTAGTTGAGAGGTTTAATACTTGCCTGAAAAAAAAAAAGCTCATTTCCTGGAGGCTTTTCTTCATATTCATGAATAGAATCAGGGCATCAATATTTTTTTACATGGATTTAGGTAAAATTGTATAGCCAGAAAAATCATCATCCAGAACCATTAGTCAAAATCCTCTTTCTACACATTTTATCCTTTTAGGGGCAGTTCTGCTTGCACTGTTAGACATCCAGTAGACTAATTTCTCCCTCCCTCTTCCTGCTTAAAATTTGTTAAATCTAATTCTCAGGCAATTTGTATCACATTCCTGGAAATTTATGCCTGACTGATTATATTTAGTTACCTACAGCTGTGTAATAAATCAGCACAAATGTGGTGGCTTAAAACAACACACATTTATTACCTCACAGTGCAGGACAAGAGGTTTAGCTGGGTCCTCGGCTTGAGGTCTCGAAAGGCTACAGTGTTGCTTCCAAGCTATCTCTGATTGTTAAATCTTAGTTCCTTGTAGTTATAGGACTGAGAGCTTCAGTTTTCTTTTCCTGGTTGTTTACCGAAGGTCACCTCTATCTCCTAGGATACACACCCACAGCTTCTCGTTATGGAAACTTCTTCAATATGGTGTCTCTCCTAAGCCCAGGAAAGAGAATCTAAAGTGAGACTCTAAGGTAGAGGCTTACGTAAGGTAATGTGATCAAGCAAGTGACAGCTTCCCACGCTTGACATAATCTAGTGGTCATAACAAATCTAGGTTCCATCTGCACTCAAGGAATCAGGGTTACATACAATCATGAATGCTAGGCGATAGGAATCATCAGAAACCGCCTTAGACCATACCTTTATGTGATACATTTCCCAAGCAGTGATACTTTTAACTATAAATCAGAGAAGTAAAGTAAGACACACACACACATATCCCAAATAGTTCATGGGACAATGGACAGTAGACACATTTGAGAAAAAGAGATTAGTGAAAGACCTGTCTAATTTCCTTAAAATCCAGATCTTTCCGCTGATGGGATAAGCCTGTTAGACATTTTAGAAGCTTCATTCTGTATCACTGTTTTATTGTTATGCATTCATACTTATAAGTAACGGGATCCCATGCAACTTATGTGACTCCAATTTATTGATATGTAAAATGAATAATAACCATAGCTTACTGGCAGCGTTGCTATCCAGTTTAAATAATCCTAGAGATGTGGTAGACTTGATTTTTAGAGTTGGTCCTTGCACTTTTACCCCATGACACATCCTCCTGCCAATGAAATGTAAGTGCATTCCGAATGCACCACGAAAGTCTCAAGCAGCTATGACAACGGGGCAAAACATGTGCTTTCCATAATAATACTTAGAAGAAAATAGTCTTTCTAAAAAATGTCTGTAAGTCAGTAAGATGTTTCAAAAACCCTTTTGAAAATTTGAAATATATATAAAGACATTATTTTCGTAAAGTTTTTTTTGTTTGTTTTTTTGTTTTGTTTTGTCTTTGTGGTACTGGGGATCAAACTCAGGACCTTATGCTTGCCAGGCAGGTGCTTATGCCACTGAGCTATATCCCCAGCCCCACTATTTTGGTAAAGTTTTATACATCTCAGAAATTCCTTATAGCCATTATCCCCCAGGCCTATTTCTTCTCTGAGTCATAAACTTTTCTAGTGAATTTTTAAAATTTATTCTGAAAGTTTTACTATGTTGTTGCAAACAGTTTTGTAGATCATTTTGTTGTATTTTTTTAACTATATAGATAGTATTATCCTCTGTATAATGTGCTTTACCTTGCTTTCCTCATTTATCACGTTTTCTGAGGTAGATCCATATGAGTATAATGGAGTAACATTATTTTCTTTAACTGTCCTATAACGCTTCCTTACACAGCAGTGGTCTACTACAGACACAGAGACTCTTTGTATTTTTAGCTGGACTAAACAATGCTTGAATGAACTTCCATAGCCTGTAATGGTGCTTCTGCCAGAGTAAAAATAAAGGAAGCTCTTGACACAACACAAGCTAAAGACAGCTTTATGTTTAATATATACTGCTGAATGGCTACACCAATCTAGACTTTCCTTAGCAGTGATATATATGTTCTAATTAAAGAAGACAAGGCAGGTAAACTGCTTAGTGCAACTCTTGGCATATATTAAAATGCTCTATCTGGGCTAGATACTTTTAGTACAATGAGCTAAAACTGAGCTTTTTTTCTGAAGTTGGACAAGATAGGAGGAGAAAATTAGGAAGGATAGCTAGGATGGTTGGATAACTTTCACTAAACTCCTGAGTGAGAATGTGAAATACAATTAAACACTATGATAAAGACCAACTCTATACTTCGCAATTTTAACTAAGGCCAATTCAAAGTGTGCTTAGTACTCATAGATCTTGAAATTGTTACCATATCTCGAACAAGGATATAAGCTCCATTTGTACTAAAATAGATCAAGCCAAATATTCAAGCCCAGAATGTCCCTCATTAGGAACTTTTCATATGAACTAAAATATTTTCATAAATTTTATATATATTGGTTTCTAGCAGACATAAAATTTCATTGGAATAAGCATGACCACATAAATTTAAACTGACTTAAATATAATGTCATAATAGCCCAAGCATATTGCCTAGTAATAATGAATTACTCTGGTACAATAAACCCTAAGTGATAAAGTTAAATGACAAATGACAGGATTTCTTTTTAAAATACTCAAGTTCTTTGACTGTCTGAGCTAGTTGAAGAGGAATTTAATTGGCTTTGCATTGAGTCAAGCTGCTAAATACATGCTTTTAGGAACTAGAGAAGTACACTTTTGTCAGACTTCAATGTGAAATACGTCCCATACATTTTATACTATCTCCTTTATGTAGTTTTTGTATTTAAAAAATATGTGCAGACGGTAATATGCAAACAGAACTAAAGGGATTATAGTGAAAATTCAATCTTTCTTCCCCATTAGATCTGCGTCAAATTCTCTCTTTAGAGGTAACTCACGTTGCAAATTCCTTCTGTACATTTCCAGAAATATTCTGTTTATACAGGAAGCAGCCACATTTCCCCTTAATATCAGTGAATTAGGCAAACACTAATTTGCCATTTCTATAAGTCACTCTGTAATATTCCATTCTACAAAGACAACATTGTTTGTTTAATCAGTTCCACGGTGATAGATGAGTCTTCCTTTACCCCGTTGCTCTGAGCTGCTTCCTCCCTGTGCTTTTCTTTATATGTGTCCAAATTTATGACGTTCAGGTAGCTCAGTAGAAGCAGAGTTGCTTGGGTCAAAGGCTATGTATCTTCAATCTTGGTGAACACTGAAAGTTGTGATGATGGTTGAGAATTTATTCACAGGTTCATTTCCTTAAAATTTCTGTTTCCCAAACTTCCTCCAAATGTCATTTGTTAAGTAATGTTTTTAACATCACTGTCACTTAGCAACTGTCAATCTGCTAAGTGAAAAATGTACTGCATTTATTTCATCCATTGTGAGACTGATTTTCTTTTTACTAGCCATTTATTCTCTGCATACTGTGTCCTGTCTATTGGTGGGTTTTTTTGTCCATTTTTCTATTAGATTGATGTTCTTTTTTCATTGATTATGTGAATTCTGCATATATTAAGGAAAGTAATTTTTGTTATTGTTGTTTTGTTGTTTTTGCCATGGAATTTTATTCCAAGACATCATTAAGCTTTTGAATTTCTTTATCCTCCTTTTCTATTTTAAAAAGCTAGCAGAGTATAGTATGGTACACCTGTAATCCCAACTTGCTGTGTAGCTGAGGCACAAGCATCACAAGTTTGAGTCCAGTGGCAACTTTGCAAAACCCTATCTCAAAATAAAAAATAAAAAAGAGTTGTGATTAGAACTCAGTGCCTTGGGTTCAATATCCAGTACAAAAAACTTCTAAGTGTTGTAATGATTGTCTTTACAGTTTTGAAGCTTCTTACTGAGAAAGGTCTCCAACCCAAAAATATAAAATGATTTCTTTTCTCTAGAAAATTAATGATTTCATGTAGATTTTCAATTTGCATATTTTTGACAAAAATAGCACTCTCTCTCTCTCTCTCTCTCTCTCTCTCTCTATATATATATATATATATAAATTCCCATTCTTATTTCTAATTTTGTGTATCTAACCTTCCTTCCTCTTGTCTTTTGTTGACTAAAATAATTCATCATGCATTGTTGTATTTTCCCAGGAAAACCCATACATTAGTTTATTAGCATATTTTTCTGGCAATTTTATCTATTATAGAATATTTAGTTTCTATCTTACCTTTATTTTCTCTTCTTTGTTTAGGATTCTTTTTTGGTTGTTGTTTTATTTGTCCTGCTTAGTTCCTAATTTAAATATTAATTAATTTTCAGTCTTTTACTTTTCAGATGGTGGATTTTGTACCCATATATTTAGGTTCTGATTTCTTCTTCATTTATCTTGAGCATTACAAAAATACATTTAATGTAATTTTCTGGTTGAAAAATACATCAAAAATTTGGCTAAGCAAAGTGGATGTATCCCTAAAAATGAGAACAAAGAAACCTCATAATTGAGAAAAAGTGGATTTGTTAGACTATTCTGTTATATTGATCTTTTCATCATATAACATATTCAATAACAATAATTAGCAGAAAAATTAAAGCTGAAATAGTCTCTGATCTTTAATTATAGACATTTTATAAATGTTTTGTAAAAATTTTAGTTGTGGCATGGTCAAATAACATTTGTAACTTTAACTATAGCTGTTTGTTTTCAAAACTAGAACGGAAAACCAGAATTGTCCCTCCTTTATGAGTTCTCTGCAGCTACCTAAAGAGACAGACGTTGAGCTGTGAGATGCTTTTCTTAGTAGATTTAGAGTCACAGCTGTACCATGCTGGCTCTAGAACCACACAATAAATGAAAAGCTGAACCCCTCTGGAAAGAAGGTATAAAAGAACCTTGACTAGAAGGAGCTCAAAACCTAGAAAACCAAAAATCATATGCAGGGTACTGAGAGATGGGGCAAAGTGAAACAAAATGACAGAAAGTTGAAGTCTATACATGAAAAAGTCTTATGAATGAGGCTGGTGTTTGAGTTGAGGGACTTTTGTGGAAATAAATGTCTGATAATAAGTATTAATGCCTTGCAGAGCAAGGTTCTTTTCTACCATTAGTAAATGCACACTCTTACTACCTATTTATGTGTCTTCTCCAGTTGTTTGTTGGGGAGACCAAGAACTTGGAAAAACACCCCACAGGACCCTCCATCCAGTGACTCAAGTAGAAAATATGTTACAAAATATATATTTTATTATAAATAATGTATTATTACAAACTTGCTCTGAAAAAAAATACAATACTATAATTAAAGGAAAGAAGTCCCTTGAGAGAATCTGGGAGCTATACAAAACAGAAACATTATCAAGTTATTAATGAGTGACGAGTTAATTTTCAAAAGGAAATAAAATACTTGGCTTGGCATTGCCAATTCTAGAAGCTCACTGATTGCACTTATCCAGGCTCAGGCAAAATTCCATTGAGATGATAGAATAAACTCTGAAACTGATTGTAAACTCTGACGTAGCTCTGATGTCAAAGAATAATTACATTGTGAAGAGTTCAGCAAGTGGAGAAATGTTTACTTAAGCCCATTACAGTAGAAGAGAAACACTGTCTTCAGCAGTGATGCCACTCTAGGACAGGTTTTAAGCACAGGGCTGAGTCCATGGGAAGGTGAGGGAAGGGGCTCAGAGCACTCGGGCCATCTATGTTTGGTCAGAGAAATCAGTTAAAATAAGGCTCTTCCCTTCCACAGAGACTGGGAGACAGGAACACTACCTCCTTTCATCCACAGTTACCTTTCTCTAGGCTACCTCCCAGCTCCTTAAGGAAGATATTCCTGGGTTTGAAAATTGCCTAATGGCCAGAGGAAGATTTGAATCTCAAAGGGGTAGGAAAGAACTTACAAGTTTTCTGAAGTAAATGCTATCAGAGAAAAAAAGACCAGGATCTACAGTCAGGAAGAAGCCTGTCTAAAACTTTGTCAAGCTGAGGAAAGTGCTAACAATAGTTTAGTCACTGGAAAGCCAGAAAATGTTTCATTAAAAGATCAAGATTTGAAGAAATTCTGAACATATAAAATGTAATATAATACATTAAGATCCCCCTGGAAACTCAAACAGAGGAAACTGAAAAATCTCCACAAGAAAGAGAAGAGACCTCAAAAAGGAAGACTTTTTTTTTTTTTTTTCCTGGAAAAGGCATTGCCTAACCCATATCAAAGCCAGGCACGGTAGAAAAAAAATGCATGAACCATGGGAAAGGACTGGTGTAATTAATTAAAGACTACAGGAAGAGCTACAGGGGGCTCCTCTCTGAGCACCTGCCCTCAGGTTAAATCTCAGATACTCTTCTCTACTCAAAGGCAGAAAATACCCAGCATGAGCTCTGTTTCCAGAGAGAAAAAGAGGAGTTTCTGAAAGAACTTTTAGACTGCCTTCCAGAGGCAAATGCTGTGGAGCTGCCAGGCTGTGTCTTCCCTCAAACTTTCTCTGCAGGAACACCCTAGCCAGTCTTGAAATCAGAATTTGTACTCACTACTAGAAGCATAAAAATTTTTCTCATGTTGTGTATATGTGATACCGATCAAACTGGACTTTTAATTATAAATGCGAAATGCTGCACAGTAACACTGAATATTCATATTAAATGATCAGGAAAGTGAACAAAAATAATTATTGTAGGAAATAGAAGAGATAGTCAAGTACGATATGTTAGCATCCTCTGAGTGATTTAGAGTTCCATGTTAACAATATACTGATCAATTAACATGATAAGTAGGAGCTGTGGGGTAAGCAGTCTCTAAAATAGCTGCCAATGATCCACACTTTCTTAACTTTGAGTATTCTTTGGATTTAATAGCTCCTTTCTAACAAAGAGGGCATGACAACATGATGGGCAGCTTCTCCATAACTAAGTTATAAAGAGGTTACAGCGCCTTTTTTGCTCTTTCTTGCCCTGATGAAAGCCATATGCCAGGTTGTGAACTGTTCCACGCAGAAGCCCACACAGCACAAAGTGCAGCAGCTGAGCCTCCGCCAGTCTACAGTTAGTAAAGAACAAAGACTTTCCAGCCGCCCACGAGTAACTAATCTTGCCCAGTCACATGGGTGAGCTTGAAAGATATTCCCCTCATTGAGCATTTACAGGAGACTTCCACGCTGGCCTCCATCTTGACGGTTGTCCTGTGAAAGACTTCAAGGCAGAGGAACCCAGTTAAGCTGTGCATGCGTTCCAGACTTACAGAAACTACGAGATAATAGTTTTCTGTCTTAGTCACTTTTCTGTCAGAGACAAAATAGCAAGTATTTACAATCGAAAGAAGAGGATCATGTGGGCACAGAGTTTCAGTCCATGATCATGTTCTCGAAGGCAGAAACAAAATGGCAGCATAGGCATGATGGAGGTAAAGGTGCTTATGGCAGCCGGAAAGGTAAGAGAGAAGAGAGAAGCCTGAAAGAAAGATACCCTTCCAGGTCGTGCCCCAAGGACTCCCTGCCAGGCTTCACAGTAACCCACTGACTTCATCAATGAATTAGTCAACAGATGACCATCGTGCTCACATGAACCTATTTCAAACATGTGAGAGCTTTGGGAGACATTTGAGACCCAAACTAAAATTCTTGTTAAAAAACCATCAGCTTTTAGAAGTCATTGCTATGAAGTGGATAGTGCACAGACGTGATGGAGAGGGAGGGAGAAGGCGCTTTGATACTTGACTGAAGATCAGATAGAACAGCTGTGGCTGAATACTAAAGTCAGAGACCAGAAAGCCCAGGAAATGTCTCTGAAATTGCAAGAAGAAAACGAAAATAAGGAAAAAATGATATATTTCACCAAGTGAAAATGAGTGAAAAATAAATATGAAAAAAATGGGTACTAAATAAATAAATAAATAAATAATAGGGTTAAATAATTTTCAAAGTCCCTACTCTCAAGAGCGTTTCGATTTTTCCTATTAAAAAGTCACAGTGAGCACTAAAATTATTACCTAAAAAGACACCTAGAAATATTGTAGTGAAATTTGATGTACATATTTTAGATAACATTAATGCCTACCCATGCAATGGTAATGGAAAATATTTTAGCCTTAACCAGGTTATATTTAAATGTAGGTGCCAGAAGAATATATATTTAGAATTTTAAGCTCTTCAAAAGCTGAAAACTTTCTTCCCCTCATTAATTATTGAAGTACGCTCCCTAGCAAAACAAAAACGGCATCCAAGAAAGGAGCAGAACATGTGAATAGTAAATATATAATTAGCTAAAAATTATACAGACAATTCATTCATGAAATGGGTAAAATGAAAGCAACCTCAGTTTAAAATGGTGGATTGAGCAAACATGCTTTCTTGCTGGTATGATTTAGATCTAAAATGTCTACTCAAATTTTCATGTGTTTTGGAAAGTGACTGAATCTTGACAGTGCTGTACTCAACAGTCCACTGATGAGTTCATAGTGAAATGTGCCCTTAAGAAGTACAGCCTAGGGTTGGAGATTTAGCTCGGTAGCACAGCACCTTTTGGGCAAGCACAGGGTCCTGAGTTCGATTCTTGGTACTAGAAATAAAAAGTAAAACCTGGTCAAAAGAAGGGGTCACTGGAAGGTTTATTCTCTCTCCCTACCTCCATTCTTAGTATTTTTCTGCTACCCTACTACCGTGCACTGAACACTTTTTCCTGGGCCAAGCTCCTCTGCTGTACTCTTTCTGCTTTGAAGCCAGGTGATCATGGATCGAATTACGAACAATAATAAACCTTTTCTCTTTTAAATTGTGGGTGTAGCGTATTTTGCACCAGCCACTAGAAAATGACTAACACAGTCCCTCATTTTCCACAGACCGTACTAAATAAAAGTATTACAAATAAATAAGAAGAGCATCACCACACAATGAAAGGACAACGTAGAAAGGGAAACCTACCTATGGGAGATCTTCTTAAACATTGAAAGAAAATGGCGGAATAGAAGCAGATGGATGATAAAGTACAAATCTCTAGTTTAAAGCACGTGTTTTGAAAGCCATAGAAAGACAAGACATTATTACAGTGCTAGAACCGCAGATGCCCATATTTCAAAATTCATAAATTCCATAGAGGAAAAATCTGAAATCTGTTATCTGGTATGTTTATTTAAAAGTCAACATACAATAAAGTCGAATCCTCCTAGCTTCAGCAGGTTACTTCCCCGGCTTCCTTTTTAGGTAAAATATTAGAAGTTTCTTCACAGGAAAAGTTGATTAGCAAAGACTCAAGACTCTGAGGGAAAAAAAACCATCTGACAAGTGAAGATTAAATAAAATTCTACCCAATATCCAGTTAGATCCTAACTCCCTACAATGTATACAATGGCAGCAATTGGACATTATTGCCCCAAAATACAGTTAAATAATTCTTTCCAAAGAAAAAAATTAGTATAATGGCATTTGAAGGTGCTGAAACAAAATGGACAAGTTGCAGCCTCCATAGCCTAAAGCTGAGCTCATGAATAATGTTACAATTTTATGTCTAGATAGCCCCAAAGCCTCACGTGGCTCTAGGGGGAGCTTTTCAGAGATAGCTGGATCTGGAGTGTGTGGTACTGGGGGTGAGGATGTGATGCCGGGATTGATTTATGGTGTAATGGTCGGATGGAGGGTGCCCCACCCTGGCTGTGAGTGCTGCCTACCCTAAGGACAGGTAGCCTGGACAGAATGTAAGGGACAGAAGGATTGCTGCCTCTCTGTTGCTTTGCTGCTTTGCCGCCTTCTGCTCTACAAGAACTGTTTCTTCTCTGCAGACCCCACCCCTCCCCCCACCGTGGCACTCTGCTTTGGAGCCAGCCAATTACGAACTGAAACCTCTACAAACTGTGAGCTGAATAAACCTTTCCTCCTTGAACTTTGCGTGTCGAGTATTTTGTCTTAGCAACGAGAAAAGCAACGAAGACAAATAGAAAAGCACCAGCCGTGTGTATAGAACTTCCAAACAGCTTCTAAAATGTGTACATCTGCATGCATATTTTTCTATTTGAAAAAGAGTCTTCGGTCCATGGTAGTTAAATATGTTTTATGATACTGGACATAAGATTTCAGTATTGTAAAGAAAGCATGAGGTGGTATTTTATGTGCTCTTCACTGTCATTTACTCCCTTTCCTAGATCAGTGTTTTCCTTCATTCTGTTTTGATATGGGGAATTGAAACCAGGGCCTCACATATGTTAGGCAGGTATCCACCACTGAGCTACAGCTCAGACCTCAGATCAGTGTTTTGTGATATTGCTTTTTTATATTGATTATGTGTTGAATTCACAGTATTTTAGATGAAATAAAATAAAACACTTTCAGTATTAATTTCATCTCTTTCCCTTTATTTTCTAATGTGGATTTTAAAATTACATATGTAGCTCTCCTATATGTATTTCTGACATAGGGATAACATAAGACCTCCAAATAATATAAGGGAACTATTATAACTCCCAACCTTCTAGCCTGCCACTTGTCTGACATGCCAAGTTCATGTTCTCTAAAATCCAAGAGTAAATTCTAAAACTAATGGAGGTTAAGAGCAGAAAATACTTATTGGGGCGAAAGAAAGCTGTATTTATCAGGGGAATGAAAGCTTCTGCCTAAGAGAGGTAGAAGGAGTACCAAGTGGGACTGAGGACTCTGCTTCTCAAAGGAGCAAAACCATGAAGTGAGGAGATTCCAAGGTTGAACAAAACTATAATCAACTAATAAGATTACCAGTGTTGTTGTTTAGGTAACATTGATCCAATGGGATATTACAAGCTGGGTACGAGGTGGCACAAAACTATTATTATGGAGAGCTAAATTAGATAGAAATATGGTAGGCAGTCAGATAGGGCTGGTCACTTGGACTCAGTGCAGAAGATGGGAACACACAGAAACTGAGGCTGGAGGCACATCTGAAAAAGATTAAAGTTACAATGGCTAGACTTACACACTTCCCTAAGGGATGAAAGGCTTGGGATTACTGGTGTCATCCCTTTGACATTTCCTGTTGTCTCATTAGGGATGGGCCAATCTCTCTCACCCACTAAGACTAAAATGACTAAGACTAAGAAAGACTAACACTAACACTAAAGACAAGTCTAAGACTCTAGATTATCTACCAATGGTAATTATGTCACCCAAATGTCCTTGTTACCATTAGATCAAAATTACTTAAGTGACTACATTTGTAATCTTATTGGTTGATCATACTTTTGACCTATGTTGTATCCACCTCAGGAGAGAAGTGGACTCACTGGCAATCCACTCAGGATCTCTTGTCTCTTGGGAGCTATTCCTAGCCTACATTTCTATTCTCTGTTCCTTTTCCCAGTAAATTTTCCTACTCTTAACCTCTATTGTTCCTAAGCATTCATTCTTCAGCTTTGAGGAACATGAACTCAGTGTCTCAGATATGTATTTCCCTTCTATCACCATGGTAATCCAATGAGATTGTGGGTATAACCCCATAGATAGTATTTATTAAATGAGGATCTAATAGGAAAGCAAGTCGTGCAGCATGTGTACATGAACGGAACAGGGACTTTGCTTGAAAGGGCGGTTTTGGTCCCCTACTCAAGGGTATTGATACTTATTTAGACTATCAATCACTGCTCTTTCTCCCTAGGGGAAGTGTGTAGGTGTAGTCATTCTATCTTTTGCCTTGAGGTCTGGCCAATGTGCTCCCACCCATAGTTACAATGTATCTTCTGCACTGACTCCTTTTGAAAGACTAGCCCTGTCTGCCTGCCTGTAAGATTTCTCACTAACTTAGCTGTCTACAATAATTCTAGCCCAGTACATAGACGTCAATAACTATATGTTCAGTGGATTAATGAAATATAAATAGCTTCTCCAATGCCTGTGAATGTAGATAATTCTATTCTAAAGAAAATGTGAGTGTAATTTTTAAGATATTCTTTAAGCTGATTTAAAATTTATCTTAAAATACTTCAGGGAACAAGAAACTGTAATTACTAGCACAAAGGTATTTACTCTAGCAACTAGTGAAGCACACTCCAAGATCACAGTTATTCCTATGGCCTATATGTGGTGGAATAATTAGTGAATAAATCAATTTTCAAAACAAACCCTAGAACAGATATGTGACATCTATTCTTGTAAGGATTTACTAGGTGACAACTTTGCCATTTAAAATCAGTATGAAAGCTAAGTATAGTGTCTGTGCCAGTAATCCTAGCACAGATGATGAAGAAGGCAAAGCTGTGGGAAACGGAAATTCAAGACCCAGATGGATAGCTTGCACAAACCAACTTTTGCATTCCACTTCTCTTATCTTACTTGTACAGACCTGCTTCTGGTGCCTTCTTGGTACCACCCGGTTCTGAAATCTTCCTTGTATAGCCTACCTCAAACCACCTCTGCTTGGCCATGCCCCACTCTGTCTCTGTGACTCTGTCTGAGCATTCCTATATAACACAACCCCAACAAAGTCTTAGAGCTCCAACTTTGGTGAACACAGCTCCTCTGAGATTGCAGGCATGATAAAGTTTGGTTCCCTCCATCTTCCTGAGGGCTGTTCTGTTTCTTTACCTCCAGTAAATCTAAAGCTACTGTAACATTCAGGTCATCTACACCAAGAGAATTGCAAGTCCTAGCCCAGCTTGGACAACTTAGTAAGGTCATGTGTCAAGAAATTTTTTAAAAAAGAGCTGGGGATGTAGTTCATTGTGAAGACCCTTGGATCAATACCCAGTACCAATAATAATAATAATAGTAAGAAGAAGAAATAACACTGGTATAAAAACTTAGACAGTTTAATAAATGTTGCTGTAATAACTAGCTGCTAGAGAAAAATAGTTTAAGTCACATCTCAGAATATGTAAAACTAAATTTTAGATGAGTTCACTGGTTAACACCAACTGAAGGGTTGTAAAAATTCTTGCCCATGCCTAGGCCTTCCAAAATCAGCATGAGAGTGAAAGAAAATAGACAGTAACCTATACATACAGTAAGTTAGTTTATATCATGTTGAACATGGCAGGTTCAAGGGAGAAAAAGTGGACTTGAAATCCACTCAAGTTAGAGTGGATGGGACACTAATGTAGACGAGTAAGGTATAAACCACAGGAAAATGGAGATTGTTGTATTTGACTTTTCTTCTAATTCAGATGGACACCACTGGGCTTTTGTTAACACATCACTGTGGCCACACAGATGAGAATGCTGCTCCCTGGTCATGAAGACGCAGGGGAGAGGACAGAGGCTATCAGCTTCTTGTGCATTTCAATACAGGCCAAACAAACAGGAATTCTTGATGGATTTGCATTTGAGAGAAGAAAATGAAGACTGGCACTGAGGGTCTCAGAAAATGGAAAGATAATGTCCACCCATGGAAATGAAAACACCAGCTAGTAGAGCAGAATTTGTGGGTCAGCTAATAGAGCAGAATTTGTGGGACCAACCAAGATTAAAATGTTAAGCTGAAGACAAATGCTAGACATCTGCGATGGTTAAGATGGATTATTAGCTTGATTAGCTCTGGGAGCCACCCAGGTAGTTAGTAAAAGTACACTTCTGGGTATGTCTGAGTGGGTCCTGGAGGAATTGATATTGGGTACTGTATCTGGTCCTTCATCTCTTTGTCTTTGGTGCTGTTCTCCTATTCTGCTTATTAGCCATCAAAAAATAAACACCTTTGCTCCTCCACAGCCTTCACCAAGATATTTCTGTCTTGGAGCCACCCTAGCATGGACCTAGTCACCTGAGAACACAAACCAAATTAAACTGCTCCTCCATCAAGTTGTGGGCATAAAGTATTTGTCTCAGGGACAGAGAAGGTACCTAATACAGAAAATGGACCCCAAGACATAAGGCTGTTGCTGACTATACCTGACCAAATAGTTCAGAAGCATTTGGAGCTGTCTTGTTGGGAGAGTTTGGGAACATTTGGAGATGTAGGCTAGGAGAAGCCCTGGAATGCGGTAATCAGAGATTAACTAGCAATTCTGGTTGCAGCTTGAAAAGCCAGACTGGTGATACGAATGCAGACAATAAAGGTCAGGGTCATAAAGTTTTGATCCAGAATGATGATTCTTTGGGTAGTTGTATTAGAGGCCATGTGTGTCACACTTTGGCAGAAAACATGCTCACATTTTGCCCATGTCCTCAGACTTTGTAACAGACCCAGATAAATGGCAGTGGACTAATTGATCTGGCACAAGAAATGTCCAGGTAGTAGAATGTCCATGCTGTGGCATGGATATTGCTAGATGCTCTTAGTAAGATTTGTATTGACAGGGGCAAAAAAGTAGAATACAAAAAAAAAAAAAACATAAAACAAATTTTATCCCAACAGAAAGCATGTGTCAAGCATGGGATTAAAATAAGTATGATTGCTGAAGAAATCATACTTTATATGGAGATGAAAAGCAAGAAACCTTGAAGCCATCTCAGAAATCAGTAAGAGGCCACTCGTTGTAGGCTCATGGGTACAAGAATGTCAACCTTTCGTTTAGAGCTCCTGTTCATGAAGGCCCTCATAGGAGACTGGCTCCCCAGTACCATTTCCAGTGTTCAGCCATGCAAGCACTCAGAGACCTCTGCAGGCATGGCCCAAGGTGTCCTGGCTACACCTATTGCTGAGAGCAGACTACACTGTTGTCCATGTGATGCTGGCTTTCCCAGGATGAAAAATGCAACTGTTGTGGGATCAGGAAGTTTTCCACCCAGATCCTGAAGGAAGACTTTCTGAGGCCAAGCAAGAAGCCCCTAAAACTATAATGCATCAAGCTATAAAAATAAACACAGAGGTGCAGTAGAGAACCCAAGGAAGTCAGAGATCCCAAGAACATGGGTCATCTGTTGAAAAAACTGCAAATTGTAAGTGGAATCAGCCTGCAACCAGAAAGGCCTCAATGGTAGGGCTGCACAACCACCATGTACCCCAGATGAAGCATAAGACTTAATGTTTGCCTTACTGTGTTTCAGTTTTACACTGATCCTATTCTTTTTTATCCTCTGTTATCCTCTTCTGTGTATGAAAATCTTCCCACTGTTCCATTGTTCTGGAAAGCAAACTGACAAGGAGTGGAATGTGACAGTTAAAATAGATTATCCGTTTGATTGGCTTTGGGATCCACCCATGGACTGAGTAAAGTCTTGCTCCTGGGTGTGTCTGAGTGGGTCATGAAAGCATAGCCTGGTGTACTCCATCTGGGCCTTCATCTGTTCCTTTCTGATGCTGTTCCAATGCTGGGCTTCCTGGCCACTGTCAGCTAAACTTATTTACTCTGCCACCCCCTTCTGACATATTTCTGCCTAAGCACTATCTGAGAATGGATTGAATTACCTTTAACTGTTAGCCAATTTAGACTTCTCATCCTTTAAATTCTGGATGCTGGGTGGTATGTCTCAGGGATGGGCAAGCTTACTGATGTACCATTCAAAATGCTATGTCCAATAATTAGTTGGGTAGAAGATTTGGGGGGTCAGAGAAAAGCCTGGGCTGGGCTGAAGCATAAGGAGACTGAATGTGGAGACATATGAATGGTAGACTTCAGGAAGAATGTGTAGATAAAGGTAAGAAGTGGGTGAGGACAATGGGATGAGGCATGAAGTGCCCAGCATTAATACAAAGAGATGGTTATTATGAAGGAATCCCTAAAGGGGGTGAAGAAAGAATAACGACTAAGGATGAAAGAAACAGATGTGCAATGGTCTAAAAGCCAAGTGAAGAAAATTATTTAAGAAAAAAGGTGTGATCATTTAACAAAAAGATGTTTATCAAGATAGAAAATGAAAATGTCAAGAAGTGATCATTGGATTTAGCACAAGGAATTTATTCATGACCTCTAAAGCACATAACCAGTGATAGCAAAAATCTCATGGAAGTGTAAGAGAAAATATTTGTGCTGAACAGATGAATTAGAAGTTAAAAGTAGAGAGATCTCTTTTTAGGCATTCTACTTCAGTTATAGACTCTGAAAAGTGGAGTGTCCAGTGAAGGACGTACATAAATTTTCATCTATTTTTATTTGTTTGGTTGAGTTGTGAGAAACATCAGCATGTGTCTTGGTTACTATTTTCTTGTTGCTGAAACAAAATACCCAACACCCAAAATGAAGGAAGGATAGGTTTATTTAGCTTACAGTTTGTGGAGGTTTCAGTCCATACTTGGCGGCTTCAGAGGCAGAGTGGCACATGGCAGAGGGCAAACTGTTCGGGGCAGCAAACATCCAGCAGATGTGTGGAATTGCAGGCAAGCAACCTCTTTCTCTCCTCTACCTTGTAAATAGCCTACGCCCACCCAGGGGTCATGAACCTCTCACACAATCTCCATGCCCTCCTCTTCCACAGGCTCAGGATGTTTACAAAGTAAGCACCCCAGCTTCCTGCTGAATCACCCAGTTAAACCTCCAGATTCCCCAAGTTGACACAATGTATCAACCATAACAGCATGTTTATAATCTGGAGAGAATGATCCAATACATGAGGAGAAATTTATGATATAAGCGAAAGAAAAGGAAGGACTCTGGGAACAAATTTTCTAAAGAATTTTCTATGTAGTTAAAAGGACAAAATTGACTGTCCAAATGAGGGAATGTGTTTTGGACAAAAGTGTGGGGAAGTAATCCATTTTAAAAGAAGAAAAAACAAGATATATTAATACAGATGCTAGCAGGTGAGTAGATAGTGATGGTGGAAGTCTATGGAAGTTATTGTCGAAATGTTCAGCTTGCCTTGACGAAGAAGATGAAATTATTAACTGTGACTAAGACTGGCAGAGTTGATGCTGGAAGTTTGAATAGAAAAAAATAACATGTAAATGAACTTCTAGGAAATTGAGTAGTGCATGGGCCAGGAGGATACTTTATGATTTTGGAACAGCATTTACAAGCCCACCTGACCTCTGGGGTTATAAGTTTATGAGTATTGAGAAGATCTAGGTTGTTCACATGCAGTGCTGAAGTACTTATTTACACAGAATAGTGGACAAGAAAATAGGAGATCAAGTACCCAGAGAATCATTAGTCTTGCCTAAGTCATATACATTTAAATCAATAAAAATAAGATAGGCAAACCACTGGAGAGGAACTACAGTGTGGAGAAGGGAAGTTAGGCATGGTATGTAAATTACATTAATAATGAGATGTAATGGGCAATCTGTAAAGAGACTGAGAATTGAATGTAAGGACTTTTAGGGAAGAGAGAAACAGGAAGTCCTGTATATGCTAAGGGTGATCCTTCGAAATCTCTAAGATCAACAATAAAAGGATCCAGACTGGTGCAATGGAAACATTTCCAGAGTTGAGGATAAGAGAAAAATGGCAGAAAAAGGTATGTGCAGCCTATATAGTTTAGAGTAAAAGAAATGCGAGGTGTTTAACATTGGGATGCCTGATGGACAATGACAGTGAAAGAGAAAACACCAACATTAAGTGTTTCTGGAAGTTTTAATGAGTCTAAAACTATAGGACGTGGAGAGTGGTGGTTCTAGTGCTATTTCCTAATCCCTCTGATGCTCAGTTAAGCATTTAAGGGAGTGGGCTGGTAGTCCTACTCTTGGTATAGGATGGAGGATATTTACTTGGAGATGAGATCCCTTTGTTTGCCAAGGTGGTGGGACTGAATTTCCATGGAGGAAACTAGGTTTACTTTTCATTACAGTCCATGGATGGTGGAAATAATACAGAGCTGTTGTCCCGTTTGGGGCTTACTTTTAACCAAGTACGGTATAGGTTTTGTTAAATCTAAATGCCTAGAATACCTACTTAAATTCTGTTGATGGAGTTGAGTACTTGTAATTAGTAAATACCTTTATTCCCACTGAGGAGGTTGAAGGTGGAGGAATAGATATTCCCTTCCTGCCTATCAGCTAAAGTTTGGTCAAGCAACATACAGCTTCAAATACTGGAGTAGTGATACAAGTGATTTCAGTCAAACAGAATTCACACACAAAATCAAAGTATAACAAACATTATTCAGGTTAATTCATGTTGATAGTAGGCAACGTGTAATCCATAGTGTCAGTTTTTGTTGGACCTTTCTTTTTTTTTGTGTGAGGTAAGATGGTTTGGGCTGGCCTTGAACCTACTATGTAGCTCAGGATGGCTTCTAACTCACCACAGCCCTCCTGCCTGAGCCTCCAGAGTGATGGGATTATAGCTATGTAGCACCTTGGCCGGACTGTGATGGGTTTTTTTGGAATTTTCTGAGTGGAGTGTTGGAGCTTGGCCTCCCTTGGTTCTTACTTAAGGTATATTCACCAAACTTCCAGTAGGAGCACTTCCCACAAACTCTACTTATAAATCCCTTTTCTTCTTAAATAAACCAAATTAAGCTTCTGATGTTTGCAGCCAATAATTTAACTGGTGCCCCTGGGTATGAACCAGATCTGTCTAGCTTCCAAGCTCGTGCATTTTTATTAAAGAATCTCACTCATCCTTTCTCCAAGTGTGCACCCCTATTTTTAGAAGCTTGGGGGCTTTCCTATGGCAGCATTCCTAAACAGAGCTCAGTGATACTCTGAAATTCTCTTCTACCCCAAGCACTAATTATTCCAATCTTGTACAGTATCTATTTCCTATAGCAGTAATTCTTGGGTAGAGTTGTCTTTTTAAGCACACACACACACACACACACACACACATACATGCAGTGAAAGCTTCATATATTGAGTGCTTATTCAATACTGCCAATAGCACTGCTGTTTCTCACACCCAAATTATAGATTTGAATGATTCCTTTTCCCCCCTCACCTGGGAGCTTTTGTAAATTCTACTCCTACAAGAAAAAATAAACATTATTCTTCATTTTTATTGTTCTTGTTACCATGCACTGAGTTGATATAAAGTGAGACGAAATGGAGTCTTCGGTGTAAAGCAGAAATTTAAAAAATAAGTAAATTACTGGGAGCAATACTTCGATTTACGTATGACACTTCTGACTTCAAATTAAAACATCAAATGATTCGCCAAACTAGAATCTTGAGGTTTTTCAATTGGTTGGTGCAATCTGTCATCTTAAATTAAATTTCTAAAGCAGTATGTCTTTGGATATTATATACTTCATAGCCGACAGGGATACTATCTAATTAGCTATTTATATGCAAAGCAGAGGAAGGGATAATTAGAGACATAGATTATGCAAAAGCAATCACGCTGACAGAGGGCAAAAGCAATTGAGAACATACTGAATCAAATTTGTATATACATTTCTACCGTTTATCATGTTTCATTTGCATTGTGTTACATTTATACATCATTTAACATGTTATAAATGGAGTTATATCTTAATTCACTGATTGATAAACTAAATATAAATCTTACAACATAAACTATCTATTAGACTATCAAAAAAACAGGCTTCAGTGGATACAAAAGGAAGAAAATCCTACATTTGAAGAATGCCGTGCGTAATTCCAACATTATTTTCTCTGGGAGACAGAGGAAAATTAAAAAGCATATTATATTTTATATGACTACCATAGCAATCATGGCATTTCTAATAAAATAAGATTCCTGGCGTATAGAGGCAGTTCTGATTATTTTTTGCTATATACAAATATCACCCCAAGTTTTTGAAGGAAAAAACAAATGTTTTATTATATGTATGAATTTGTAGGTCAGGAATTTAAGACATCCAAAGGGCAGTTTGTCTCTGTCCCAAGTAGCCTGGGATCTCATCTGGGAGAGCTTGAAGGGTGGAATGTGTTGGAGAGTCTGACTAGACCACACCTCTGGGACCTCAGTTCTGGCTGCTCACTAGATTCTTTGGTTCTTCTCCAAGTTTTTCTGCTAAAGATGGGATGTCTAAGATGGTCCCCTTCCTCACCTGCTCTGTACTTCAGCTGGATTGGTTGGAGCAGCGTGTTGGCTGGGCATTTCTTTTCCTATACAGCCTCTTGCGTGACAAGCTTGGGCTTCCACATAGCAAGATAATATTAACACAGAAGTCTTACACACTGGCTTACTTTTGCTACAGTGAACATTTCTAAGGAAAAGGATGAGGAAGTGGATAGTATTTTAAAGCTTGTACCAGGAAACCAGTGTAGCAATAAGTCTACAACATTCCACTAGTGAAAGTATGTCAAGATTCAAGGTAAGGGGACATTCCCCCTTGATTTCACAGAAGGAGAAAGGTCAAAGAGTCATTATGTAATCCTCTTTATCTGTTAATGCATTATATAACCTTCTGGACTCGTATTTAAGAGTTTGGGTCTCTGTTCTCTTCATTTTAGTATTTGAGTAGATATTCAGACTGCCTTCTCCCTGTATCAATATTTTTATATGAAAATAATTCACATTTTCAAAAATCTTTCCTATCTGGATATGGTGGTACATGCCTATAATCCCAGCACTTCACTGCAAGTTCAAGACCAGACTGGGCTACAGGGTAAGCTCAAAGCCAGCAAGACCCTGTCTCAAAAGACAAAATAAAATAAAAACAAATAAGTAATCTTTCCTAGCTAGCAAAACTTTTATGAATGGTAAATGTAGAAATTAATGAATTAACAAATATTTTAGGTTGAGCATGTAACTTCCAGGTGGATAACACAGTCTAAATAAAATTTCATGGAGTGGAAGGATAATCAAGTGTAGAAAATGTTTGCTTTACTCTGCTTTTAAAGTATTATCTCCTTGGAATTAAGCTATTAGTAGAGGTAATTAGCTATTTAGTAGAGCTTAGCTATTTAGTAGAGCATTTGCTCACCCAAAATAGACTATACTTTTTAGTTTCCTTTGCACTGATTTCTGGTCATTTTACTAGGTTCTGCTCAAAAATTTGTGACAACTTTGAGAAACCATCTTGAACAGGCATCTAGTGTGTATTTTTTAACCTCTTTTTGCTATGTGCATCCTCTTTCCTATTGCCTGAAGCATGAATGCATCCTTGGAATGTGATAATGAAAAACCAACATGAGAAAAATCAGATTCAGGTATTTGAGAACTTAGTGGTCCAAAGATGTCTTAGCCTTAGATTTAAATAATCCAAACTGTCACATGAGTGGGAAGTAAGATTTATCTTTAATTTAAACCTGCTTTGTTCTGAATTTTCTGAAAATATATTTAAATTTTATTCTAATTCACATAATTAACTCATATTTAAAACTTTTATGCTCTACCGTCTGCTTTCTTCCCTTCTACAGTATTTTCTCAATCTTCATCCTTCCTCTTCTCCTTGTCTTTTAAATTACTATATTTTTAATATCAACTGATGTTACATCTTGATAATTAGGCCAGTAATGAAGAGCAGTGATTGTTTTGTTTAAATAGCTTCATCGTGTGTAACAGTCTCCTAAGTTATCTTTCCATGTGTCCTTGGAGTAAAGAGAAGCAAATAGTCTGGCTTCTAGCAGCCATCAGTGTACTTAAGCACTGATATTTTGGCACTTGGAAGAGAAGAATGTTGTTCTTGTCAGTAAATTCCTCAAGTTATTAGCGCTAGTGCAATGAAAGTGGAGTTTCAGACAACATCCCAATGTTAATGAAGCATTCCTTTCTATCTTACAGCTGGGCTATTCCGTCTGAGTTTTACATTATTGTTTTTACTTTCTTGGTATCATCAGGTAAAAATATAAATGAAAAGTGTTTCTAGAGACAAATTCAGATCAGTTGCGGAATGAATTGGACAGCACCCTGAAGGAAATGCCCAGATGTTTGTCATACACATTTTGAATGCTGTAAATTAGATTGAGGCAAATAGTAGTTGAGCTGAGGGCAAACTACATATTCTTCCCATTAACAAAAGCAACAAAATTCCTTCATTCCTGGCTTTCTTTCCTCCCATGATGAAATTATTTTATCCAACTTCATTTCTGCAACTCCCAACACAAATAAATTGCCTGTATCCCTAAGCCAAGTGGGTAACCACTGACATGCTGATTAGGCATTGCTGATTAACTGTACAATAAGTCATTTAAACTGCTGGTGCACAGATGGGCAACATTTATTTAATTGTTTAATAACCTATGCTCTGCTCTAAAGGGAACTTGCTAATGTACCTGCAATTGAAAAACAGTGCTGTTTCAGAGAAGCATGAATGACTTACCTTTTATGTAGTGAGGTCGTTCGTTGGGTAAGCTTACAAAGTTTGACTTTTGCTATTCTTAGTTTTCACAGACATGGCCATCCAGTACAGTACACCTTGTGTCATGCTCAGAAAAAAAGAACATAGGACTTATAGGTGTCACAATGTCTTCCTAGTTCTTTTTCTAAAATTTTATTTTTAAAATAAAAGAAGAAAAGCATATTAACAAACGGACATCCATTTACAAAGTAGCATAAGAACAACGGACATCTGTTACAGACAAAGTGGTAGAAAATTAACAACAGTTGTTGTGTTACATATGATATCTTCAATTTTTAGCCCTTTTATTTGGACCATTTTATACTTACTTTATATTTTAACTGTATATCAGCCCAATAGTTTATAATAGGAGCTATTATATGGTATATGATCAACAAGAATACTTTAGGAAATATAAGATACTGTCCGTAACCAACTGAAGTACTATTTATTTAAAACATAGAATCTTTCAGTTCAGGGCTTCCATTCAAATTCAACTTGAGTGAGAACTTAAAGAAAGATGTTTCACTCTGCCTTTTTCCTCTTGCAGATAATAACAATGACTTAAAAACCATCTAAAAGATGAGTGAAGCTTACCTCCACAAATTTCTTGAACACGTATCAGTTATTATACTAGTGGTTGAATATGTGCTCTTTAAAAAACACGAAACTATCAAGAAATAAGTATTGTAAGTGGCTTAAAGATGTGGCTGTCAACACAGATTTTGGAGCCAGACTAGATTCAAATATTTTCTCTGGCACTTACTATGTGTGCAATGCTGGAAATTACTTAAACTATTCGTTTAAAATAGGATTAATAATAATGATAATAGTCATCTATGTTTATTTGAAGTGTGCTCTTCTCCCAATACTGAAGAACCTAGTACTCCATGATGTGAGTTTATTTGAAAACAGGATCTTTACAAGAATAATCAAGTTAAAATAAGACCAGCAAAGTGATCCTTAGAAAAATAAATTTTAGATACAAAGAGAAGCACATGCAAAAGAAATCTGAAATAATGATACACAGTGATTTCATTAGTATATTATTTTTCACAGATATGATTTGAGAATTCAATAAATACATAGTAAACAAATTTTGAAAAGACTGAAGCAGAAACTGTACTGACATAACCCATGACTATAAGACACCAGCAGAAGCTAGGAGGAAGTACAGAATACTAACTAGAGTTTCAGCAAGTGCATGTCTCCGCTATGTGATTGCAACATCTAGCCTCCAGACTATCAGACATATCTGTTGTTTTAAACTGCATAGTTTATGGCAATGTTCAGGGAAGCCAACCAAAGTTGTCGATCATTGGAAGCTACCTATCTCAGAGACCAACTGCTACCTATTGGAAATGATAGAGAGAGGACTTTCAACATGGCATCCCCAGTGAATTTCATACGAGAAACTTTTGCTAGGTGTTCTAAAACAAATATATATGAGGGGGTATGACTCGTATTCTTTCCAAGGCTGTTTGAGGAGAAAGTATTATATTTATTTCTGCCACTAATAAGTAGACTTCCCACATTTACCTTCAAAAAATTAAATAAAGTACAATGATTTGGGCAGAGTTACCTTAAAAACGAGCACCAACAAGAGAATAAATTCTATTCCCTTAGCATGGTAATCACTTTAAGTTAAATGTTCCAGAAAGATAATGTACAAGGTAATATTTTACAAACAAGTTTTCACATACTTCTTTAAATAAGTTCACAAGCATTGCATAAAAGCTTTGATTCTTTACTGTTGAGACCATATCACCTTGTCTATAGATTAGTTGTGATTGTACTATTTTCTATGATAATGGGTGTCTGTTTGTCAATATGTTTTTGTACTTTTATGTTTCTAAAATAAAAAAAAAAAAAAGCTTTGATTCTGTTTTTAATATAGTACACAAATGAAGTTCAATTTACTTTTTAATACCACTACCAATTCTAGTCCCCTACCAACTCTGTAAGTTCTGCGTATATCCCAGACCATTCCCTGAGTGTGTGTGTATGTATATGTATATGTATATGTGTGTGTGTGTGTGTGTGTGTGTGTGTGTGTGTGTGTGTGTGTATCTATACACAAAATGTATGGTATGTGGGGTATGAGTATATATGTATACATATATGTATTTATATAAATATATACATACCATTCTGCAACTAGTGATTTTAATTCAATATGTTTAGAAATCTTTCTAAAGAAGAAATTTATCTCAGTACCTCTCTTATAGGATGACTTTTAATATTAAACATGGTAATGTATATAAAACATTCAGAAAGGATTTTACAGACACACAGGAATATTTACAATGATAGGACAGTTCTGTACTCTTATTACAGTAGTTATGAAGGCCAATCACTTTTATCAAGTTGGCTGGGTAACGGTGGTGTTTAGGGTGGAGTTTCAGCTTGAGTGGCTCTTCCTCAGGGATTGGTGGAGCCCATTTCTAGTTATATCTTGGTAGGTCATGGAGCGGTGGCCTAGGGGTCTACATCTGGTTTGCTGCCTCTTCTGTTTTCACACTTGTGCCCTGCTCTGTTTCCCAGCTACCATGAACTAAACAGCTTCCTTTCTACCACGATGTCGCTGCCTCACAGCCAGCTGACCATGGACTGAAACCATGTGTAAACTTCTCTTTCTTTAAGTTGTGGGTATTGTGCATTGTGCCTCAATAGCATGAAATCTGACTGATACAGAAGGTTGTTATAGAAACTGGGGTCTGACTAATAGAGAAAATTATCATAGGAAGTGCTGTGACTGCCTATCACTGTGTGGTTTAGAAGTATTTGGAACTAAATTGCTGGAGGAGTTTAGAAAGATTTAGCAAAGCAGAAGACAGAAGTCTTAGAATGCAGCAAGCAGAGCCTCGTATGTGATTCTAGTTGGAACACAGAAAATAAGAATTCTAACGAGGAATGTGGACAGTAGGGGTCAGGCTCAGGTCACAACTGAGAGTTGGATTTTGAGTCTCTGAAGCAATATGGACTTGAACTTTTGGAACTTTTGAGACTACAAGGAAGGGATTGTTATGTTTCTGATTGTACACAGGACAGTTGTATTATGTTGGATGGAAATACAAATTTGCTATTGTTTGCATTTTGAGATTACATATGATTTAAGGAGATGTGTCTCAGTAGCAAGTTGAAAACATGGTGGGATGTGACCACTAAAGCAGAGTTTCAACTTCATAGGCTGTGAGATCACCCTGAGGACTGGTGGAGCATGCTTCAAGGTGTGTCTGTGTGGGTTACAGAGGTGTGGCCCTGGGGTCTATAACGTGGTACTTCTTCTCTGCTGATTTGCTTTCCAGCCATCATTCATTAAGCAGTTTTGCTTCACCACATCCAATGCTAAAAGCTAAAAGCTTTGCTGTCAATCACACTGGCCCAATGGATATTTCAAATTGGCATATATAGCCAGAGAATCCCACCATTCTTTCTTTAGATTCCAGAAAAAGCTATAGCTAAAAATCAAGAAGTCCACGTTAGGCAAGACCGTATAAAGAACCTAATTTCTCCATTTCTTCAAGTCCGAAATTGGAGTTCTGAATATACGTTAGAGATGCTGGATAGGTGTGTGTCTATTCTCAAGGAAAAAGGAGACCTTAACCTTCTTTTCCTAATCAATGAAGGAAAAAAGGAAAGAGGGAGAGAAAACAGGAGAGGAGAAAGGAGAGAGGAAAGAAGAGAAAACGGGAGAGGGTAAGAATGCAGTTTTGAAGAAAAGATGAATGTACATTTCAGAAAAAGGGGGTATCGTTTCATGTAGCCATGGCAGGCGGAGTAAAATCAGGCAAGAAAGTCTTTCTCTAAGACCTTTTTTTTAACTTCTTAATTCTGTACAAGCAAAAGCACCATTAGAATCCCTTCTGCTATTTTCTCTTTGAAAAACAACACAGACATTTTGGGAAAAAATAGTTGCTTACCTTTTTAATGCTACAAGTTCAGTGCTGTAATTCAGTAGCATTACTGAGGGCTTGGGATCGGAAAACCTATCCCCCATAATTAGGAAAAGAACACCTTTTATGGGCCCAAATGCATACTCCTGTCTAAGACTTCCACTTTAGCTACAAGAAAGCAACCAACAGGCTTGGTTGAAGAGCCCCTATTAACTAGCTTGCTTGCTCCCTTCCGGTAAAAATGTGAGTCTCTAGTATTAAAAGCTTTGCTTTCAATCACACTGGCCCAAACCCAGGTTGCCTTTATTCAAATCAACATCTGCAATTGCAACTGTGACTCCAACATAGTAGTGACGGTATTTCTCAAAGTGTCTCTAAAAAGTCTAGAATGCCTTTGTGACTTAATCTATGTTCTAAATCTATGAATGAGGGGAAGAAAAATTGAAATCAGGGGTGGGCCCTAGGTAAGAAGCAGATGGCAGATTTTTTGCAGTTGCTGAGTGTATATAACTGGATGTTCCAGTAGTCTCTGTTGAATTACCAAAAATATGAGGTCTGGATGTAGTGGTAACATTCTCTAATCACACACTTGGCATAACCTCTAATTCACTTCGCTGTGGACTAATGTTAGCATATGGTATAGGAAGATGGCCTTAAACCAACAAAATCCACCCGTACATGCTTGCTGCGTCTCGTCATATTTTATACTGGATTCTACTCTGCCTATTCTTCTGTTCGGTTGCACTACTTCTGTGGTTGTTTGATTTGATCATTATCAAAATAATTTATGATGAGCAATCACATTGGCAGAATAAGAAAGACTCGTCAGGTCCAGGCCTTGCCTCATTCTATGGAGTTAAATAATTTCTTATGCTTTGTCTATAGCTCACTGCAACAGAATCAAGAGAATAGGTGAAGGAACTCTTTTCTTTCAAGGTGCATCGATACTGAAGCCACTTTGCTCCTATTAAACATTTCTGGTAGGAAGAAGAGTGCATAAGTGCTACCAAAATAAAATTACTTTGTTACTAATAGGAGACTTATTTCATCAATATCATGTCCATGATTTTTTTAATCCAAGTATGAACATATTTACATGCAAAATTTCAGATTTGCTTTTTATATTTTAATGACATTAACAAAAAAACAAAACACATTAAGAAGACAACCAGACTGTTTGTATATCCATCTTATGGCGGTCTCTGAATGAATTGATTGGTACACCTGAACCCATCTAACGTTTCCATCAAGTCTATGATTCTCCTGTGAACATTTTCGGCTCTACACTATGTTGCTCGGTCATTCCCATGCATATGTGCAGGGGGGAAAAATAAAGCCCGAGACAGCACCATAATTGGAAGTCATGAACTCAGGCATCCTCCTCTCCAGCAATACTTATCTTGCCCATTTACTTACTCAAGAAATGCTACCAAAATAGTTCACTAACAGAGTTTAAGTAACCAATAAAAACCCCACCATTCCCATTATAACCCGGTGGTTCCCAACTGGGGGAATATTTTACCCCCTAGGAAATATAGTAATGTCAGGTGACATTTTGATAGTTATTGCTGGGGGTGTGATATTATTATCTTGTGACTAAGAAGCCAGTGATCCTGCTAAATATCTCACACAGCGCAGGATTCTCCCACAGCAAAGGATTACCCAGATTCTGATGTGATGTGTGCCAAGACTGACATGACTTACACTGAGTACCTTGCTGTGTTCACTTTCTTCCTCTTCCGTTTTAGGCTCAGCAGTTCATCACACCAGCGCTGTTTTGCCAGTACCCACAGTTCATTTGCATATATCATTACCCATCAGCGCTCATCAGAAAACTCCTAATCTCACATTGTGCATTGACCACCAAAAGAAATCCAAAGAACCACCAGGAAGACTTGTTTGAACAAAGTTAAGCTTACTTAAACTGCTGAAGTTAAAAAAAATTCTTAATAGTGAATTTGTAGTATCTTGGGAGAAGTCAAGAGAAGATATTTTTGTTTCTTAATCTTTAAACTCGCTAAATTTTAAGGAAACTGTTGAAAGATGGGAAAATAATTGGGGATGAGTGGCTGAAGTTCAGGCACACTAATTTTGGACTGATAGACCCAGGAAAATGGGGATCTCTGAGTGCTATAAGAAAGCTGCTGGCCTTGGCTGACAAGAGTGGTATCTAGTTGTTTCAAGAGCAAATATTTTTCCGAAGGAGCTAAGTTAACATTTTTTGTCTTTCCCAGTATTGTTTAGCACAGAAATAGGAAATTACCCTTTATATTCCTTAAATTATCTTCTATATCCTTTATATGAAATGATTTACATGGAAACAGGAAATAAATGTTAATTTTTATTCTCCCTTCATAGAATTAACTGTTGATTTCTCCCCCTTCTTCCCATAAGCATCTTAGTTTGGCAAAGCATATTGCACACGTGGGCAGCTTGGATATTGCTATAAATTTATAATACAGACTACCAGGTAGGCAGTCTGCCCTCTCCCTGCCTTTGTGATTCATATCTCAGCGCATCTGTCATTCTCCTTCGAGTCACGCTTGTTTCTGTCAAATTCTGGAACATGGCTTCTTTTCTCTGATTTAAGATCTTCAACCATGCTGTTCTCACTCTCCAGAAATGTAAAGTCTTCACGGTTTTAAATCTGACTTAAACATTCTCAGGCTGGGAGTCTCCGCCAAAGTGGCACTTGCACAAACTAAATGTTGTTTCACTTCCCCGTCCCACCCTGGTAACCCACCTCAATTCTAATCTCTCATAGTATCATGCACCATTCCTTTTCTTTTATTGTAACTCTCAGGATGGATAGTCAAATTTTTCTTTCTATTACCATGGTTTTCAGAGGAACACCGTTTTTGCCATGTTTGACACAGTAGACTAACATGAAGACTATTAGTGACAGTAGACATCCGATACATAGTTGATGAATTACTCATTGAATGGATGAGAAAAATTCACTTTCTCAAAGAGGTAGAATACTTTGCCCTAGAAAGACTAGCAATCGCGTAGAACTGAGAATAAACCTAAAATTTATCTGACTCCCTAATCAAGTCTTTCTCGTTACAAAAAAAAAAAAGAGTTGATTTGTTTTTCTTGTCTTCCTCGTTCTCAATTTTTCTCATTCTATTTCCATCCATGTGACAGGACTCAGTTATGGTTTTCTGTGATTGGTTGATTCTCTTGAGTCAGGAAATACAGGGATGGTACCCTCAGTAGTCATATACAGCTCTGAATGCAGTTTGAACCTATACATCAAAGTTTTCTCTTTCATTTTTGAAATTTTTATCTTTTAGTTACCAAGTTTCTTAGCCTTGAACTCAACGAACCTTTAAAGGTCATATCTGCTTTTGATCTCATAGAATATCATGTTGCCAATGGTAGCAGACTTGAGATGTGCTGCTCAGATCTCCCTTCAAGAAAGAACTTGTCATTCAGCCACAAAGAATGTAGTTAGCTGGTCACCTTCAGTGATTGTCACCTGCAGGAACTGACTGACTTTTTTAGTCTAGCCCGCTGTTTCCCCAGGTACTCCTCTGCCAACAGTGAGTGCCATTCCTACCCAAGTAGGAGTCCTCTAACAGGCCACTTTGCCTTGGGTTGGCCCACACCATCAGGGGTGTATGTGAGAAGCTGAATCTCTCCTGGTCCAATCTTTCTTTTATTTTCTTTGCCTTTCATAGATTTAAGGCATGCTTTACAATCACAGAGCATCATTCCCTACTCAACAAACCTCTTGTCCTCCTAAGGCCATCTCAGTGTCTGCTTCCAGGAGTATTCAAATATCAGATCAGTTTACTACTATCTTTCTATGCTGTGAAGCAAGGTTACTGAACTCCAATGAAACAAGCATTCTTGAACACTTATATATTAATGGTGAGGTTTGAAGATGTGTTAAGGGCTCCCTGTACATATGCAAGCTTGGTGAATCTTTAGCTGATAAGGTAAAGACTATGCTCATTATAAAGACAAAAAATATGAAACATAAATAGTCCTAGTACTCGGCGCAGCTTTACTCAAGAAGTTAGTAGCAGAATTACAAATGAAACACAAACCTCTAAATCCTGGAATCTGCCTGCTATGAATGTGCTTTCTGCAGTAAGGTAAGATGTTAGTTGCTATGATGACAGAGGAATTGCAAGACACTCTGCTCTCAAGCATTTATAACATGTCTTCTAATTCTAAAAGGGTACTTGGAAATAGAAATTAAATGGCCTTTATTGTAGCAAAGACCTGGGGAACTGGAGAAACCCATGCTAAACTGAATACCCATTGTTGCATCCCTTTTACAGTTGGAATTCGCCATGCTATATTCCAGATTTTAAATTGAATGTCAAATTTAATTTAACTGAGAAAGCCTGAAGCTCAAAGTCTATCACAGATCACAGAGCTAAACCTGACAGCTGCCTTATGAATCAATCTCATAAGGAGGATAAGGGAGTGGAAGATAAATCACTGTTTAGTGCATCCTTGCCCCAAGGAGCTCAGCATCCACTTGCAAGGATATTTTTGTCTTTGTAAGCTAAATATCAGTGACAATGTATCAATCCTGATAGTAGGAAAGGTCCAACCTGCAGACATCTTCTCCCATGGGATTCTCTGATCTTCTGCCTTTCCAAATATTCATTTTCAGGCTCAGCTCCAATCTTACCTTCAAGAGAAGACGCATCCCATTATACAGCCTTCACTGATCTCTTTTTTGAATCCCAAACTGCTTATAATTTAACAGTAAGTTTTAAAATATGATCCATCCTTTTACTCAACGTATTCATTGAGTACATTCAATTACAAACCGTTCCTCGACATCGTGGTTAGTCGCACAGGTAGCTGCAGAGCTCTGCCTTTGGAAACTGAAATTTAACTAGAGCCACAGATGTTCAAATAACATAGGAAAACAGGTAATAAAAGAGTTTGGATTTTGATTCAGCTTTTCCAAGGAGAAAAGGGTTAAGCTTGGACCCTCCTCTTGTCTTAAATTTCATGCTCTCTAAAGGATAGACACAGATAAAACAGAAACACTCTCAGGGTCCACGGCAACAATATACATAATGATCGCACATTGTGATTTTCTGCACAGGCTTTGAATTATTGACAATAATAGTCTTATTAAAAATTGTCACAAGATAAAAGAAAATAAGGGGCACAAAAAAATAGAGACACAAGTCCCTCACCAGCTATTTGAGTATAGCTGATGCATTGCAAAAATAGTGTTAAAGCCAAGCTAGTAAGGAAGAGCATGATTTTGGTTACAGAGAAAGACTACTGGAGGTTAAAGATTAAGAGAGGATTATAAACAAATGCAAGATGGTGTGAACAGGTATGGTGTGCAGAAGGATTGAACTTTCTGGTGGGTCTCAAACATTTTATGTAAGTCTGTCCACCTTCAAAAAATTAGATTTCAAAGACAGGATAAGGCCCTTTCAGAGAGAGTTTTGATGGCCATGTTAAGAGAAAGAACTTTCTTTTGGAGGGATATTTTTGTAGTGAGGCTGTGTTTATTCTGTGCGTTCGCTGTTTTTTCATCAAGATTTGTCTGCTCAGTATCCTTTTATTCCCAGCTTTTAAATGGAAATGAAAACTAATGTCCACATTTGCAAGAAAAAAGCTTAAGTTGGAAAGTTAGAGGGAAGACAGGCAAGGATTCCAGGTTGGCGAGAGGGGGCACATTGTGCTACGGGGTTTCAGATCAGTCCATCCTCAAGGGTAGGAAGCCAACTCTCATGGTCAATGAGTGGACTGGGGTTCCCCATTGGCTCTATCTTGCTGCTGGCGTCGTTTTATAGCAATGGTACCATCATTCACACAGATGTTTGTTTCCAGAAAGGACCGTCTCCGTCTGTGGCGGTCTCAATCATCTGGGGCTCAACGTTTCCTGGCACCCAGGGCCGCAGATTTAGAATAATGACTGGAGGTTTCTGTGCGCAGCTCAACACCCCTGTCAACCTCTTATCTTGGTGGCTCCAGTCTTGAAAGGAGGATGAGATCATGTAATTTCAGGGCTAACCAACCCCACCTACCCAGCTCCCAGACACTCCTTAAGTGATCAGCATAGAACTGAGCGGAGAAAAGACTTGACCCAACATGACACTAATGAAGAACACAAAATGAAAGTCAAGCTTTGTGACACTTCTTATCACCAATAGAACATCCTCGGTTCACTGCAAGAAAAATTGACTTTGAGGCCCCTAGTGCCCCTGATGAAAAGAGAAATCCTGCTTTTCATGAGCAGCAGGCAAAGACCCGGTAGTTTTCCCCATCTCTATGGCAGTCCCTGCTTCTTCCTGACTGTGTCGCTTCGCGTATGCCCTGTTACTCAGGTGAGGTTTCTAACCCATGAGACATCTGTTTACCCCAGAGTAGGTTATGAATATCAAATTAAAATCAATGCCCTGGCCTAGAAATTTCCATTTTGAACAGAACCTCCCAGGGTCCAGCGATGATTAGAGCTGAGTGGCTCAGAGACAGGATCCTGGAGAAGTCCTGATTCTCAGATCTCTGCAGCTGCCTTTACTCTGGCTCCCTTTGAAGTCAGGCTTTCTGCTTTTCCTTTGATACATTGTTATTATTAATAGCCAGAAACACTTACAAGGCTGGGTACCAGGTACCTCTTCTAAAGAAATGAAGAACCTTGAGGAGATTTGAATGATCTGATTTGTAGTCCCATTTTACGGGATAAATTGATGTTAGGAGAAAAGCTCAAATGAGAAATTACTACAGTGGTGGACATCTACAATTTTTCCAACACATTCATCCTAATTTAACCTTGTTGAAACACCCTTATGACTCCTTTCCTCTGCTTCCAATTCTTCAGAAAACTTCAGCATACCTACATGAAAAGGAAAATCAAACTTCTCTGGCAAGCATTGCTAGTTCTTTAATGATCTGATCATAACTTTAATTGCCACCTTACTTCCATAGTCCTTTTCAAAGGTTCTAATTTCAGGTCCATCTGAAAATACTCACTGTTGTCTGAGTGTAATCCTCAAATTTTGATGTCTCTGCCTTACTGAATTTGTAAAGATTCATCCTTAGATATCTCAATGAATGTGTAGCTCTGGAAAGAAAAAATGGAATGGGGGTCATGGTCAAAAATGGGGTGAGCTTGTGTTTTGCTCAAGCAATAGACTCTAACCATTTCATCTCATTGTCTGCCCCTGACGTGCTCTGAATGGCATCTGCATATTTATTAGCAAGCCAAGCACCCTTGGAGGAATGGTGACATTATCACTTTAATGTCTTAGGAGGTAAAACAGTTGACTTTGTTCTGTGCTGAAGGTATTGCCCTTTTTGTTTTAATGGCAGGGTTTCTCCATCATGTCAGGCAGATTACCCCTGTAAATCTTATTAGCAAATGATAAGCACTTCATTGCTGTGGAATGGCTCCCTTAGTGTCCCCCCAGTCTTCTTTACCTGTGAATGAGCAGGAAACCACCTGCATAGGTGTGTGGCAAAGGCTCAGGGGAAATATGGGCAAGAGGCAATCACTGTCTAGTGTTCACTGATGGCATTTATTGAGCACCCGTTGGGTGCACAGGCTTTTAAGACAGCCAGCAATTAAAGAGAAAATTGTACCCTGACCTTGGGGAGTTTGTGAATTAATTGAGGATTTAGAACTTGCACAAGTGAACAGGAAGCAAATGTGGAACTAAGCAAAAGCAGGTTCGTTGTGCAAGTGACAGCTGAGGCAAAGGAAGAGTAAGATGGAAATGTCACTCTTCCCACCCATCCTTTCCCACTGATGGCCCCCGTCATCAGGAGGTGGCCTCCTAATACACAGTGGTAACACCCCATACTTTAACTCTCAGCACTTGTCACCTTGAGCTGTAATTAACGTTTACTTGCCTGTCTTCTCCACTGGGCTTCATGCTTCTGTCAGATTTATAACTATAACCCACCCCTTTGTGTATTACCTGGCACAGAGAAAAATCTAAATCATGAAACACTGAATAAAGAAATGGATTTTTGTGTGTTGCATGCATTCTATTTATTGCAAAGGTTGAGAAATAAAATTGTAGCATATGGTGTAAGGGTAGATGCATTCACAATGTTAACATCTAGTTTTTAATTCTTTCAGTATATTAGATCTCTGAAATTCTACCTCTTAAAGGAAACTATCTTTTCTTCCTCAGTCCATGAATACGTTTTCATCAAACTTTCAAATAAAATGTATGTAATTATTAAAATTAAACCTGCTCATCATTCTTACAACATTTGAAGATGTCTACTTAAAGGGCTTTGAGTGTTTAACATCAAGGCCCTATCTGTTACTAAAAAGAAAGTGTAGATTTACAAGTCATATATAAGGAATGTAGCAGGTGTGATTTAAAACTACTGCGAATATTTAAAGTTTTTAAAGTAAATATTACAGTAAAAACATATTGCCATAAATTCCCCTCAGAACACTCTCTGTCACTTCAAACACACTTATTCCATCATGCCTGCCACTTTTTGGAGCACTTCTAGAAGTCCTCTTTCATGAGTGTCCTCCATTGCACTGTTGTGGCTGCCTCAATGTCAGCCTAGATCCTCACTATTCCTTTCACAAGTGTTGAGCCCTACATCTAACCTTCAAACTTGGAGTCCTTGCTTCTAAAGAACCTATTCTGTGACAGTAACAGAAGTGCTCCAAGAAACAAGTGAGATGATAATGGGGTTTGGAGGCAGATCATTCATCATTTGGTTGATGTTTAGGACCCCATGATTGGTACTGGATGGAACAGAGAAGGCTTAAGGTAAGAGTCTAGCTATTAACTTCCAGGAGTGGGGAACTGGAAGAAGGCTTAGTACATGAAATTCACCATCAACTATCACAGACAGTTGGGACGTATGGAGAAATTATCATAAATAAGTGTACTAGAATTATCAGCAATTCTCAAACTGTGCCAAACTGTGCACAGTCCTCAAACTGTGCCATGCGTTAGTGATGCAAAAAGGGCATCGCAAAACAAGGGGCTATGTCTCCACATCAGAGTTTCTGATTTAGTAGGTCCGTGGTGGCATTCAAGAGTTTTGATTTCTAACAAGCTTCCAGGCACTGCTATCTCTGCAGACCTACAAAGGATCCTTAAGTATCCCTGTTCACATAAAAAGGTAGGACAAGTTCTAGGCACTGGAAATCAGCCATGAATGCCAGAGGGCACCTTTGGTTGCCTATAAAGAAACTTCCATCTCTGAGTGAGAGGGCAGAGAAAGCCAAGGACCAAACCTAAGACTTTCTAGTCAAAGTAGTTGAAGTACAAATGTAGCCAGATATGCAACCCATGCACGTCATTATGACAAGATCTGGTTCCTCACTGGGAAACCTGGAATCCTTGCACTTGGAATAGAGATACCTGACAGGCACTCAGGAACACTTTGGATACCCAGACTGCTCTTAACCTGCTAAATTTGCAGCTGTGCACCACCCCCCTTATCTTTTAAGAATCAGTCCCTTACTCCCATCCTTACAGCCACTGATATACAGTTGCTGAATCCTTTCTCACAAAGGTGTCCTGGCTTCCTCAGGAAGTGCTCACATGTCTGTACTACACCATAGCAAAACTGAGTCTAGGCCTGTTCACTGTTTTTGAGCTACGTTATACTTCTGTGCAAATTGTGGGTAACTGATGAGTGATTTGGGGATCTAACCAGTAAGTCCTGTTACCTTGTCTAAATTATCAGTCTTTTCCAAATTTTGAATTTTTCCAGTATTCTTCAAGCCAGCTCCTCATCTTCAAACTTATTTTTTCCGGTCATTCACTTTCTCACTTTATTTAGTTTCACAGACTGCTAAGACCTGGGGGCTTACATCCCTATGGGGACATTACATTGCCTTACAGGTGGCCTTCTCTCTTGGGATCTACAGAAACTTGAGGAGTAGGAGCTTCATGATGTGATAACAACTTTGAAGTGCCCACCGTGGCACAAATATATGTAGAGTGCACATATATCCCTAGACACTGCCACTGTCTCCACATGGAGAAATCTGACAAAATGCTCAGTAAACCCTTGGCATCCCCTATCCTGGATACTCTTAGTGTCTATTTTCCGGCTCTTTAATTCAATTTTTGTTAATATTTTTCTCTATTACCTGAAGCATTCTTAAAGCAACTAAATGTTGCCATCATCTCTCAACTGATTTTCCTAGCAAGACTCTTTGAGAGACTATTCTTAGATCCTGCTTTGTCCACTCAAGAGATTTATTATCAGCTCTGAGGTGTTCATTGTGGAATGATACTTAACTTGAACAAAAGTGAGGTACTAACAGTATTGAAAATTACCTGAGTTTTGTGCTCCCAGAAAAGAGCACTGATTAATGTAGCTTCCCACTTTTGCATTCTGGAAGATGGCTAATCACAAAGAATCACCCTCCAATCCATGTTCTGAGTTAGAATACACTTCTGCCATGCCTTGGTGAGATTTTTATTGTGTAAAGCCAGATTCTATCCCTCTTTTTTGAGATACTTGTCATGAATGACTATTCTCCTTATTAGAATACCTGAGCAAAATTATGTTCTTAATTGTCCCATTTTTTTTTTGTACCTGCGTCTCCTGTCTCTTTCCCTTCCCCAGGCGTGGCAGTCCACATTCTGTGCCTGCTTTTGAGGAAATCAAACTGTGGCACTAATTTCCATGCTCCAGTTCCCTCACTTATGATTAGGGATAATGGTAGGACTTGTCTTTACCTTATTGAATTTTTGTGAGGTTTTTCTAAAGATAATACATTAAGGAGCTTAAATAGTTCCTCCCTAGCACGTGGTATGTGCTGAATAAATGTTAGTGACTCACATTACTGAGGAGCACACAAGGAGAGAGGGAGAAGTTGTAGAAATCGATATTTTTGGAGCCACGCAAACTCTCTCCAGAATCCCTTGCTGCTGTACACTACTAATTAAGCATGTGCGCCATGCCTTTGCCTGAGAGAACATCATCAGGCAACTGGAAATAGCACAAGCCCATGAGCAGGGCATAGGACCCTTTCCATGATACAGCAGCCTCTCACTTTTCTAATTTCCTCTTTTCTTTTGTCCCTGCTGTATGTAATCTACCTTCTTATAATGGTCAAGAATGTTGGCTTTTTTAAATATACAACAAGACCTCAATATATGTCTTTGGTGTGTGATACTAAAAATAAATCTCTGCCTACCATCTCAGATTTACTAAATCTGACATTTTCAAAAATTTATTTATTTATTTATTTTTAGACGGGGGGCTTGCTGTGTGGTTAAGACTGGCCTTGAACTCACTATGTAACTAACCAAGGTTGGTCTCAAACTCTCAGTGATCCTCGTGCCTCAGCCTCCCAAGTGCTGGGAATACAGGCATGCACCACCACGCCAAGCCCCTACTGTTTTTTAGTATCTGATATTTGCTGTTCCTTTTCCTAGACAAGGACCATACACCTCCACCCATTGCAATGCCCCCTATAGGTGAATATTACTTACCCACCACACTAGTACTAAGCTTGGCCACACCATTTCCTGGGGCCAGTGGAGTGTAAGGTGGAGTCCAAGTTTAAGCAGACACCTTCAAAAGTCACCACCTGTCTGTGGTTGTTCTGTTGCATTTTCCTCTGTCAGAGCAGCATGGCCCACATGGGGGCTGCTACTTCTGGGTGCTGAAAGGAAAAGGTACAATGTGCACTACAAACAGAGCATGAGTCCAAAACAGACCTTGTTCCGATGAAGAGCATTACTGAGATAACCGGACAAACTCGTGTGGGATCCAAGGATTGGATGCAATGTGCTATGGTAACTTTTGGGATTTTATGATTATTGTAAGTAGAAGAATGTCTGTTTTTATGAAATACACACTAAAATATTGAGGACAGATAGAGCATGGTATAAAATGCTTCAGGGAATGTTTAATATGCTTTGTGAATGTTTTGAGCCATTTTGCAAAGCATAAACACATTAAAAAGAAAAAAATGTCAGATGGATAATAAGGGGAGAATATTCTAAGTAAGTTACATAGATAAAGAGAAAGTAGAACTAATTGAATATATATATATATATATATATATATCAGCTAATAAAGGAAGCAATTATATTTTTTCAATGTGAAGATCCTCAAGCTTTATCTATCAAATAATGATAGACAAAGTAATGATTATAAAAATGTTAAAGTTTTAAAGAATAACTTATTACTCAAATAAGTTTGATCAAAAACATTGAAAACTTAATGAGATAATTCCACTTGATTTTAAGTATGAATAGAATCAATATATCCACATAGCAGTATATTTATTGTGGCTATCAAAGCTTCAAACTTCTAAGAGATACCATACCATTTGAAATGTCTTGTGCATTTGAACTAAAGACTACCCTAAATATGGGACTTAATGAGTATATATGCCAAATTAGACTATTTGTATGAAGTGATGCTCACAAGACAATTCTGATAAATAAACCTAACCTTTTGACATGTATGAGAACACTAGGATTTAAGAAAATAACCTAATAAAACAAAATTTCTGAGAACTCTAATGTAAATAAACAGTTCTTTGCAGTGTTTTTAAAAAAGCAAAATTTTTCTAATATCATAAATCAGTGATGGCATTTGTAGCTGCAGCAGCTTGGGAATACTACAAAATCAAGGACATTCTGCAAGTAGAAAATGCTCATTGATTATGTGAAGTTATTAGGTTATTTTCCTATAGCCATGGGCTGATAAACTTTTCATCTGAAGGGCCAGATAGGAAATATTTTCAGCTTAATGAGCCGGATGGTCCCTGTTAAAACTATTCAGCTCTGCCATTGTAACTGGAAAACAGCCATAAGAAATGTGCATGAGTGTGTTTCAATAAAACTTTATTTACAAAAATAGGTAGCTGACTGACCTCTTCACTGAGAGGTCAATCGACAGAGCAATGGCAGGACTGAGACAGATATGGGTCTCAGTTCTGGCACTGATGTTTAGGAGAGTGGCCTGGGAGAACTTGTTTATCTTCTCTGACCAAGTCCCTATTTCGCAGAGCCAAAACTAACATAGGTAAGATAGATTTTGTGGGATAGGGAGGGGATCTGGGAATAGAGGGAGATGGGGAAATGAGGGGGAGTAAAAGGTATTGTTCCTATTTTTTATTACTTTTATTCTCTTTAATGGTTTGATGAATCTTGCATTCACACATCTGGTAATCTGAGCAGCTTTATTGCAGATAACAATATGTCATATAACAACCACTGTTAATTTCCTATTATTTTATCTTGAAATTCTGTATCATTTTTATTGTTCTTGTGTTGTTTTGTTTTTGTCTTTGTTGTTGTTATTTTATATTTTTCTCTTTAAAAGAAAAAAGGATCAAGATGTGATATGTGTATGTACTCATAAATAATTTTTTTTTAAATACAGGTAAGCTGGGCATGGTGGTGCATGGCTGTAATACCAGCACTTGGATGCTGAGGCAGGAAAATTGCTGCAAATTTGAGGTCACTATGGGCTACAAAGTGAGTTCAAGGCCAGCCTAAAAATCCTGTCTCAAAAATGCGTGTGTGTGTGTGTGTGTGTGTGTGTGTGTGTGTGTGTGTGTAAAGTGAAAATGTATAAAGGAACCATTCAATAAAGAGTAGTTCCCCTCTTTTCTACATATTACCAAAAAATACAGAAATTGAGAAGTGAATTTAGCTGAAACATTTTGCGCTATTTTCAAAATGGGTCAAAAGTCTCCAGCGAAGAATCGGAGAATATATTGTTTTAAATAAATCCGTGGCGAAAGATTCCACATAAAATTGCAGGAATTTTAACTTTTAAAATGCACCACCTAATATCTTGACCAGAGTGGAGTCGGTTTAAAAGAGCAGGCTGTGTTACTGTTGCCAGCGGGGGACTGGGGGGACTCGGGGGACTCACTAATCCGGAGTCCACTGTCTACAATAGAAAGCGCAGCTGGAGCCCAGTGAGCGCCCATGAAACAAGGAATGGGTACACGTGGTGCGGGGGGGGGGGTAGGATAATGTGCTTCTAGGGAGAGGGAGATACAAAGGAACAGTCATAGCTACAAAGGAACCCTTAGAATCAATTCTTAGAAGTGTAATTTGTGAGAGAGCCTTCCAATGGTATGTTGTGATTTAGTCAAAACTTTCTACCTCTATGTTCTCTTGGCCAGTAGTCATACGGCTTTGGTAGACTTCAAATAAATTTTCATTGCAAGAAAAAAAAAAAAAAGGGCAGGCAGGCACCATGGTTCTCACATGGACCAGTAGTACTTTTCTTTGCAAATTAGGCATTCTATCCTCCAAAGCATTTCCCCATCATTCAAGACAGGAAATGCATTGCTTTCTTAATTAGCACACCCAAAACCTTACTGCTTTACGCATGTCAGTTGTATGCACAGCAAGTAGAGAACTCACACACTGTCAGCTGAAACCTTACAATCATTCCCACATGAATTAACCACGTAAAAGTTTACTCCAAATGTCCCCTCTGGCAGCACATATGTTTAGATAATGACTATCCTGAAGGTCACCCAGGCAAGTGTCATTTCAACTAGCTGATTCTTGCACTGAATAAATTGGATAAAATTGTCATTTTAATATTTTCTGATATAGTAGTATTTGATAAAAATTAACAAAAAATGGAAATTTTGGTCATCATATATTTAAATAATTGGACTAGTCCATGGTCAGCTACAGAGAGCAGAACGAAGAGGACAGTTTGTGACACAAAAGAGTTGATGTTGATTCCTTACCTACCATAAGTAGTGTGCTTCCAGGTCAAATGGAAAAAGAAAGCGGTGAGAGCATAGATTTATTATAAGGATTAAATGAGTTAATATACACAGACTCATTTATAAAAATGCCAACCCGCCCCCATCATGTTTGTGTGAATTGCTGTGCTTATTATCATTGTCCTACAGGTAACTACGATGACATAGTTCCGGTCACCAGAGTATAGGCTTATGATTTCCAGAACACACTGGTGGACTTTTTCCATTTCAGAGCTTTCGTACCCAAGGGTTCATCTCTTTTCCACCACCCCTACTGCATATGCTTTTCAACATCACGGAATAGAAAAGTGACAGACACAGAATGGAAGCCCAAAGTATCTGAGCAGTAGTTTAGAGGACTTAATTCCAGACCATGACAAAGTCAGGCACAGGTACTCACAAACATGTAGACTGTGGGTGGAGCACAAATCCAAGTTGCCATCTGGCCACAGGGAACTCACTCACAAATTTCTTAATGTTAACTGGATACCATCCCATACCTAATGTCTCTTGAACTCTGGCTCCTGTCCGTACTTGTATCTCACAATCACTCAGCTTAACTCTATTCTTCATTTGACAGACAAGGATGCCAACTTGTATACATCCCTGATATAACATTAATTCTAATATGGATCAAAATGTTGCAGCACACCTGTGGTTGGACGAGACATAATTACCAACATCAAAGTGCTTCAATTTCTGTTCAATCCCAGATCTTCTGAGACAAACATTAAAGTTCATCTATTCATTTGTTTTTTATCATACTATGTTACTTCTTAGAAATATTTTAGTACTCACTGAAGAGAAATGGCTTGAAAAGGGTGTCACAGACATTTATAAAGACATGCTTATGCAGAGATTTGGTACGGATTTGGGGATCTTGTCTTGAGCACACAGCTTCAGCTCCCATGGTTTTCCTGTCAGTGTGATGAACTGAGGAGCATGGGCCGTGTTTTCCGATTGCAATTGGTGATCTGCCAGGAAAAAAGATGCGCTGATGGTCGTAGCCTACAAGGACACACTTTCATCCACTGTACATTAAAAGAACATACACTTCCTACACTTTGGAGGGAGATACTTTTCTTTCTTTTACTAAAGTGTTTTACATGCTGATTCTGTGTTCATGTCTTTGTTAACTGTCATACACCAGTTGCCTCTTAAAATCCAGACAGCATAATTAGGCCAACTGATAACATCAATGCAGGACTATGAAACCCCATTATAAAGTGATGAGCTACTGCTAATGGACAAACACTGATATGGCCTCTACTAGAAATGTAGGGTACCTGATCCAATTTCCTGCAGATTCATAAATAGTCGATATATTTTGGTGCAATCTTCGAATACCCTTTCTTCACCCACCAGGGATGATGAAACTACATGATTAATTCCGATCCAAAGGATCCTGTCCATACTGTCACTGCTGTTTGTATTCATGCCCTTCAATTTTCTTCTTGAATTGTCTTACCTGTTACAGTTTTTATCTAGACATCCCTCCAAAGCCTCCTGCACTCCTAGGTAGAGCTTTTGAAAGTGACTGTGTCATGGGTGTGTGGTACTTGATGAGCCCAGTGACTGGTTTAGCATCTTTCTGGATGTGGATGACGGTTGACTGAAGAGGGTAACGTCCACCCTGGTTGTCATCAGCACCAGCCAATAGGATTGTAACCTGGGTAGAATTAAAAAAGGGGAGAAGAAGAACATCTTGCTGCTTGCTGCCTGCCATGTGGTAAGCTGATTCTCCTCTATGATGTCCCTCCGCCTTGTCAGCCCATCTTGGAGCCAGCCAACTATGGACTGAAACCTCTACAAACTGTGAGACAGCATAAATCTGGCTTTTCTTTTAAGTTGTAGGTGTCAGGGATTTTTTTGTCCCAGCAATGAGAAAGCGCCTAAGACATTACCCATCTCATCTGTCAGTCAATGAGCTATCCTTGCACAATATTATTTACGGTTACATCCACTATTTCCATGTAAATGACTTCAAAGTTCTTATCGTTAGCCATGACTCCCCCCCCCGCCACAGTTCCAGCTGGACTGACACATACCCCCAGAATCTCTTCATTTAAGAATGCCACAAGGACCTTGGTCTTAGAGACAGAAATTTCTTTCTTCTGACACATCCAAATTTTTTATTCTCAGTTTTCTCCTCAAATATACTTCAGAGCCGTCTTTCACTCTTTCTTCCTTCCTAAAGCCTGGCTTAAAGTAAAACCTGTCAACAGGATCTCTCACATGTCATTCAAGTCTTCTGGCTTCTCCATATCTCCGTCGCTAATGGATTCCTTAAACCTTCAGTGTCTTCTTTTCCTGGATTGATCTAGTAGCTGTCTAGTTTATCATTTCAAATCTTTTCACCTCCCCCCCCAAATCTTTCTTCACACTGTCTTTCTAAAACATAGATCTGATAATGTCAATTCTCTCTCTCTCTCAATAGCCTTTATCTCAGTTCTTACCCAGTGAACACCTTCTTATCTTGGAAGACCAAAAGTCAACTGTTAAACTTCCTTTTCATCCTTTCTGAACTTCTCCAGAGAGCTTTAGTTTCCGTCGTGTTTGAATTCCAGCAGCCCTTTGATAAACACCTATTATAACACTTGTCACTTTGTTTGTGTATTGAGGTGACCAGGATGAAACTGGATAATATAAACTTGGGGAAATTCACCAAAGTGGTTGTATTTGAAAGTTTTATTTCCAGGACTCCAGACTCAGAACACAATAGTGTGGGTTTTGCTGGTTGTTGAAATCTCCACTGTCAATCATCAATAGAATATAAGGTCATAAGGACATACAGTTAGTCTGAGTAAGAGATTAGAACCTCTATCAAGAACTACAAGCCTTAGTCCCAAACTACACTATGGTGTGCACATACTTGTGTGTCTCTTTGTGTTTATCCATACGTGTATGTGCAAACAGCACAAAACCTTGGAATAGTAAACTAGAATTTCCCAGAAATTTTTCCCTAGTTTTCTTACCTATAGAGTATCAACCCCTGAAAATTCTTAGCTAGTTTTTATCTTTTAACTAAATTTGACCCCACCTCCTGTTCCTATTCCTGATGACATTTTTCTCTTCATAACTAATGCAGAAGGCTGTATCCTAAGTTCTAAAAGGACAGAACACTCCCTACTTGCATTAATTCTAACAGTGAATTAGAATTTTCTCTGTGGTGCCACTTTAGTAGACTTTATTTGAGAAATTTTGACATTTCTTGATTAAATGTGTGGTACACGTTAGAAGCAGATACTAAATATATATTGGGCAAGTTCCTAAGCACATGATTATTGAAAAAGTTAATCGTAGATCAAAAGATGAAGGTGGACAAACAGGCTGTAGATGTGAGTCCAGGAAAGATTTACTCACACTCACAGGCTAAAGCTCAGTCTGGCTGAAATTCTGAACCAGAGTTCTAGAGCTGATCAAGTAGTGGAATAAAACCTAACACATTAGAAAGACATAGCAGAACAACCTGGAAAGTGTTCCAGGATATCTCTGTACTTGTACAGTAATTGTGTGTCGTATGACTTCTCTGTTTTCACTGACTGTTCTGTAAAGCATTAACAGTGTTTCCCACCTGACCTGGAGCACAGTGAGCGAGTTAGAGAAGCGTGGCACCCATGTACTGGAAAAGTGATACAGAAGAGAGTGCCTTCTCCCTCCTGAGTCATCTTCCCCCTCTTATAAGAGAGAGAGATAGAAGGGGACAATAATGGTCACTACCAGAGGACAGCTGCACCCCAAAATAAAGAAAAATCAAAAGACAGAGTGCACAAGCTTTTTGTGCATTATCCTAATTTGAGTATGAAAAAGAAGACTGACCGTATTTTGCAGTCATAGGCAGGCAAGGTCTGGGATATCGTAATTCACATATTTCCATTTTTTCCCCTTCTCTATGGCCAGTTACTTTCAGAGAAAAGATGATGTCATTTTTATATTGTACTATTGGTGAGAATATTCTCGATATATCTAAGGGTCTAATAAATTCTCATTGAATCAATGAAAGAATGAAGCAAGAAAGAATGTAGAAGTAGTTTAGTTTAATCCTTTAATTCAAAGCAACATATATTTATTACGGTTATAAAACATGAGGGCTATTTTTACCAAGAACTAGGAAGTACAATCATGGAAAAGTGTGATTCTGTGGACCACCCACAGTTCCCTGAAGGAGACAGGGACATAACTCGCTCTGATACGAAGCAGGTGCATACAGAGCACTCTTTATTCCAAGTTCTGGAAGAGGCTTTGCAGAGTATCTGTAAGTTGGGCCTGACGGATGAGGTTCTGAATCTTAGGAAACAGGATATTAGCAAAGGAGGGTGCGTGCCTGTAATCACTCTAGGAGGCTTAGCCAGGAGGATCACACAACCTGGGTAACTTAGCTCTTGTCTCAAAATGAAAAGAATTTTAAAAGAGCTCTACCTTTTAATGTAGCTCAGTGTGAAGATGCAAGGTTCAATTCCCAGTGCAAACAAACAAACAAACAAACAAACAGTATCTTTTTGTATCTCCCACAGCTAGGAATATGGAAGTCAGGATGAGTTGATCCCCCCAAATCATTCATTTATTCACCAGTATTATATCAGTATTATATGAAATGAGCCTTTCCTACACATTTGAAAATGTGAAGTCCTTATGAACTGGAGATAATGTATTTATCGGCTGTATGCAGGGAAAGGAGATATATCAAAATAACCCATTCTCTCAAAATGGAGAGTAAAGGGTGAATGACGGTGGCAGGGAGGGTGTGGAGCATTTCTAGGTTCAGACAAGACGTTCTTGGGGGTCCTATGAAGCATGCCTTCTCTCTTGGAGACGAGCCAGTAGTGATTTTGAGGAGAGCAGAGTAACTTCTCTGTCTCCGGTTCTCCAAGCACCTGAAAATATGGGGGAAACAGTGGAATAATATGAACAAAATACTAGGAAAGTGAGAATAGAATTTATCACATGAAGAGGATACACAGTGTACAAACTCATTATGAGTGAGTACCCATGTAAGCATGACCCCAATTAAGAAGAGGATTTTGCTAGTAAAATAGAACTCCTCTTCTGGACCACAGTTTTTTTTTTTTTTTTGTCTTCAAAGTAATCAATAAGTTAATTTTTTGTCTGTTGTATTTATTTATTTCCTATGTTTGCACTTGTTTATTGACTTCTTCTTTTTCACTCTACCACATGTTTGTAAGTTTCAACTGCACTGCTGTGTGTGTGTGTAGTGGTGACTCAGGGCTGTTTGCTACTGTGTACAATATTTCCCTTTATAAAATACAAGCATGTTTTAGTGAGCTATTGCTGAAGGGCACTTGGATTGCTTCCATTTTTAAAATTTCATGAACAGCACACATCTCTGTGAATATTTTTACAATATCTGACGTACGCATGTAAACTGCCCCCCTTTTTATACGTTCAGGTTTCTTAGAACATGCTAACCTAGTTTCAAAATGCTTGTACCAATTTCTGTTTCAAACATTAGTACTTACATTTAGAGTAGGATGATAGGTAACAGTTAAAGTGGATCCATCAAAGGAAGCCTACTGATGTGCTGAACATGTTTTATTATCTTGACTTGAGATTTTGTTTTAAGTTTTTGATCCAGAGTCTTGATATGAAGGTCAGACTGGCTTTGAACTTGCTACATAGCCCAGGTTGACCCCTAATTTGAGTTATCCTTCTAGCTCAGCCTGCTGAGTGCTGGGATTATGGATGTGTCACCATGCCTGGCTGCTGAGCAGTGCTTTTATCGTATACATATATGTAACATGTCATTAATCTATATACTTGAAATTTGTGCAATTTATTATATGTGACATATACCTAAATAAAAATAAAAAAAATATAAAAAGAAAATCAATATATATGAAGCTCACATAACACACATAGAATAGAGCTTTATGTTATTTTTCTGCATTAGAATGTTGTTCTGCCCAGCAGATAATCCATGTACTGGGTGTTATGGTTTCTAAGGTTTTGTGCAGTGAAGTTGACCTTCATCCTCAAGAAAGTTATGCTAAAGATGAAAAAAAAAAAAAAAAGAGAATGAGAAGCAGCAAGCTGTCCAGTTCCAAGTTTTGTTTGTTTCCCTCTCCAGAGAAGGTATGCCAAAATGATTTAATAATTTGTTTTTGTTTTTTGAGACAGGGCTTCACCAGGCAGCTCAAGCTGTTCTTAAACTCACTAGGTAACACAGGTTGACCTCAGCTTGCGATGATTCTCCTGCCTCAGCCATCCCATCATGTTTAATGATGCCCTTCCCTTTACTTTGGGATACTTCTGTCAATTTTGAGATACTTGACTCATAACACCTTGAGAAACATTCTGACCATGAACAAAGCAGCCACTATGAAAGGGAAAAACTGTACCAGAATAATTATTCTTTTGAATGTACTTTGTTCTTTTGAAACTGCCTAGATATGTAATGGTTTCAAGAAGCTATAATTACTTTCTTAACCCCTGTATCCTAGACAGCATAACCAAACATGCAGGACGTCAGATTGTATCAAGCTCCACGATCATTAATCTAGTCTTGAAACTAATGATCCACTCTATTAGGTAATCAGAGAACTGCCTGGCTGTTCTGTCTCCCCTTTGTATCTCCAACTTATGTATCAGATAAAAGTACTGGCCCACAACCACTGGGTGCCTGGCTTTCTTAAGGGACAGATTCCAGCACGGACCACTGGTATAAAATAAAGTTGTTCACTGTCTCCTGACTTCCACAGTATTGTTCCTTTTCCAGACTTTTGCCACAACAGCTATAATTATATTAGTGAAATGTGTTAAAATTTTTTCTTTGAATAAGCAATACTATTTTATCTCTTAGTTTTATCTCTGAAGTTTCTTTAAAAGCTCAGCTAAATACACACCAGCTCATGAAATTTCACCTCTGTTAGGGAACAGATAGTTAGAACCTCAGGGACAGGTAAATCGATGAAGCATGAGAATACAGGTGCTGATCTAGTGATTTTTAACTAATTCTTCTGAGTGCAGTGGAGTGAGGATGTCAAGTACTCTGGTTAGCTCATTTTGGTTGGGTAGTGGTAATTTTGAAGATAAAAATTGGCAACCATCATCCTGGCAGTGAACAATCAACTTAGAGTACACTAAGAGAAGAAGTTCTGGGATCCCACCATTCGGGATGAAATCCTGTGACTTCAGTCTCATGTTGCGAGCCCATGGGCTAAGTACCCTATCTCTCTGACCCTCAGTTTCCTCATGTGTGAAAATGAGAATAGAACCTTCCATCCAGATGTATTGTGAAGATTACAGAAGACAGCTTTATGTGAAAGCACCTATGGAAAAGGAGGCAGTGGGGCAATACTTATTCATCTATTTGTTTTTAATGATGTGGAAAGCAGAAAACATGAACTTGTGCAATAGTTTTGTGGGGATGATGAAAGGATACAGTAAAGTAGTATGTATTTGAAATCTAGACATACCTTGTTTCCTGTGATGACTCAGAAGAGGTGTTGAGTTGTTTTTAATCTCCATTATGGATTTGTGACACTAAGGATTTCAAAGTAGCGCGGCAAAATATGATAAGAAATGAATGGTAGGTGTTCCCCACCTCTTATTTTGTTCATACAGGTTTTTTTAAACCTATCTCACATAACCAGACCACATTAGTCATTTCGCATAGTGCAGAATGGATTAAAAATAGAACTTTCTCTACTCTATCAAATTACTCCCTGTTCCACATGATTAACTCTTTTTCAGTTAGGCTTTGAGTTCTTTCTGATGGAATATAAGTCAGCCCTTTGGATTCCAAAAAATTTCTCCTTTCGCTGGAAGCCCAGGTCTTTCAGCTTCTCAGATAACTTGGAACTAATCTTTCCATCAGTCCTCAGCAGAAGAAGATTTTCTAGAGAGCTACAAATAAATTTAGCATCTCAGTGATTCATTTTGCTTTTTTATTACAAAAAACCACAAGTCATCAAATAAAAATCCCCAAAGAATTCACACGATTATGATAGCAGTTAGGAATGGTTTGGCTCTAATTTAACTTTTCTGGAAAAATAGGTTGTAGCCCTCTGTCTACAGGATGCCGAAAACCTCATAAAAGGTGAAAACTTCAGCCAGCCATCTGGACAGTTACTAAATGCCAATCATCTGGGAATGTACAAAGAGCTGAGTGGTTGACAGAATTTTCATTTTCCTTCCCATTCTATGTTCATGCTCCATATTTTGCCTCTTTCATTGTTCTGACTTCCTCTTTTGATTCATCTATAACAGCTTTTGGATATACGGAGTTTTTCTTTCCAGATGAATGTCTCCCTTACTTATGAGCCAGAGTCTCATTCCCATTTCTCCATAGACTTTACATTATAATTGAGGATCTGAGCAACTGATAACTTGTCACACATTTCCCTAAACATAACGGACATTACCATTCATTCGGGACTCTTCATGTGAGCTTGGATTATAAACATAGATGCCTCATAGATAACATGTGTGCAAAGTTTTGAACACGCAGTAAATCTTCCGAATTAATAATGTCTTTGGCGCTCTTGATTTAGATTAAGGAGGAAGGTGGTAGTATAGTTGGCTTTCCAGGATACCTTGAATTGATGTTCCTTATCATCAAATCTTCCTGTCTGTATAAACTTTAGCAATCTCTCTCTCTCCTTCTCTTGCTCTTTCTTTCTCTTTCTCTCTCTCTCTTCACTTTCTGAGTCTCTTTTGCACCACTACAAAAACAAAAATAACTTGAAAAGGTTGTTGTATCTAACAAATGAACTACCACAACTTGACAAAGTACTTTAAAATTGATGAGGGATCTACAATTACAAAGTAGAGCAGCGCACAACAGTAATCACTATGTTGAGAAAGGTAAGGTCAGAAACTGAGTACACAGTAAGCACTTAAATGTTTATGTGGCTCTCAATAACAGGCATCTGAAGTGAGGTGCATCTCATAAATGTTTGTTAAATGATAAATTAAAAGCTGTAAAGGATAATTATCTTTTAACTTGAGGTCTTACTGTATATATTCTGGGAGATGCAACCTCTTGTGCAAAGTGATGACTTTCAACCTATTAAAAATCAATCAATACTTATTTCTGAAGGCTTCATATGCACCGGGCATTTGAAATGGGATTATGACAAACACGAAGCAATCACTCAAAGTCTGGAAGGGTTCATTTTGCATTAATTTTGCATTAGAAAAGTGAATTCAGCCTGTGTGTTTGATGCTATTTTGTTCTGACAAAGAAGCTCAAAAAGCTAAAAACCTACAACACTTTAGTGTTGGTAAAACTAAACTGGAAGAAAAAGATTTTTAAAAACAATGATTGATTTAACTGATACATAAAAATATAAAAGTGACATATGACATATGTTGGTAGGATACCAGGTGATGTTTCAGTACACATGTACATTATATATTGTTTAAGCCAGGTTAAGTGTAGTTATCTTACCAAGCATTTATCATTTCTTTATGTGGAAAACATTCAAAATCATTTCTTCTAGCATTCTGAATTTCCTAGGCATCATCATTATATAGAGTCACTCTACTGTGGAGGAGCACACCAGAGCTCATCACTGTTACTAACTGTAACCCAGATCCCATTCATCAGCTCTTTCCATCCCTGCTCCATGCACAGCCTTGCCAGCAGTTTCTGGAAACCACATTCAATTCTCAACTTCTCCCAGATCAACTTTTTTGATTTCACACAGGGATGAAACCATGTGGTTCCTGTCTCTCTGAGCCTGGATTATTTCACTTGCAGTTCCATTCATGCTGTCACAAAAAAATAGGATTTCATTCTTTTATAGCTAAATAGTACCACTCTTTTTTTTTTTTTCTTTTGGAGGACAGTGGTTCTAGGGATTGACTGAGCTCAGAACCTTTGCGCGGAGCTGCTACATTCCCAGATCTTTATTTAACACTTGAATTACAGACATGCACCACAAAATCCTGATTCCAGTTTATTTTTTTCCACAAATTTTTCTTGTGAGTGCACACTGGTTTTAGGAATTAATGGGTTTCAGTTTTGGCAGGTTCATACTTACCCATAACGTACTTTGGTCATACTCACTCCCCCCCGTTCATTTGTTGATAGACACTTTTACTTCTTTCCTATTTGGAATGTGCAGGCATGAGCATTAGAGTACATGTACCTCTCAGCCATGTGCACTTCATTCCCTGTAGGCAAGTACCCAGTAGGGAGACTGTTGCAACACATGGTAGTTTTCTTTTTAATTTTTGGAGGAAACTTTCTTTTACATTTTTAATAATCATTTATGAATTTCCATTTCCTCAACCCTGTAAGGATTTCCTTTTCTGCACATCATTGCCAGCACTGTTATCTTTTGCCCTTCTGATGGGAGTTCTCCTAACTGACATGAGGTTATCGATAGTACGGAGACCCACACAGAACCAGACCAGACCTTCTGACACGAAAGAAGTCTTTACTGGGGTTAGTGGATGGAGTAGCAAGCTGCCTAGTGGACCAAGGCAGCAGTGAGCTGAGCAAAACGTGGGCTTTTAAACTCTTTTTCAGGGTGGTAGTCTGCGGGCCAGAACAGCCCAAGTGGGGGTGGTGGTGGTGCTGGTGGTGTCCATGGGCCAGAACAGTCCAAGCAGAATGGGTTGTTCTCAGACCAGAACAACCCCAGTGAGTGAGTTGCCAAGGCAGATGAGGGCAGGGGTAGCTTCTGTGGCACAGGGGAACTGAAGTGGACCAGATAAGGGAAGGAAAAAAATATTGAGAGTTAAAGATTTCCCACGAGGGGGTCTGGCTGCCTTGTGACATCAGTTATACCTTATTGTGGTTTTGATTTGCATTTCCCTATTGATTATGGATGGTAAGTATTTTTCATGTATCTGCGGGTCATTTGAATGTCCTTTTGAGATCTTTATTTAAGCCTATTGCCCATTTTGAGGATTTTATGTGATTGTGTTTTGTGTTTTGGTTTTTAGTTTCTGTTTGCTTAGACTCTGGTTTTTGTTATTTAGTGCTTGGATTTCCTTACACTCTAAACATCAACCCTTGTCAGATATATAGTTTGAAAATACTTTCTCCTATTTTGTAGATTGTCTCTCGCCTAAGGTGGTTACTTCCTTTGCCCTGCAGGTTTTTAGTTTCACATAATCCTCCCTTTTCCTTTTCCACTTTTGTTTTGAGCATTTGCACTGGGGCGAGGGGGTCTTCATCCCAAAAAACTTTACCCACTTCAATATCTTGAAGCATTTCCTCTGTGTTTTCCCCTGGGAGTTTCATAGTTTGGGATTATAAATCTTTGATCCATTTGCAACTGATTATCATAACTGGTAAGAAATCAGGTTCTAGATTTTTCTTCTGTATTTTTAGACCCAGCATAGTTTATTAAAGTTTCTTCAATGAATATTTTCAGCACATTCGCAAAAAACAAAAAATCAGTTGACTATAGATATAGATGGATGCCTTTACTTCTAGGATTTATATTTCATGTGTCTGTTTTTAATGCCAGGACCATGCTGTTTTGATTACTACAGCTCTGTAATACAGTTTCAGGTTAAGTAGTATAAACTTCATTCCTGTTTGTTCTTTCTGAGAGAGACAGAGAAAGAGAGACAAAGTCACAAGATGCCAAATGAGGAATCTGAGAAAAAGGAATCTCAGCCAAGCCACCAAATTCAGAGGGACTTGAGAGAAAGGTGAAGGCAAAAGTCCTTTTTCTTCCCAAAGTAATAGAATGAAGCAGCAGACACTCAGTAAATTGAGGGGGACACCAGTGCTTACAGACTAAATATGTAGTGGCCCAACTAGACAGAAAAGAAGGTAGAGAGAAATCCAGTACATTAAAAGAAGGCAAGAGGAATGGAGACTACATTTATGATGATATACACACATACTTGACGGGAAAAAAAGAAAATAATGGATCATAATGGGAAAAAGGCATCACAAAACAGATAAAAAGCCATAACGAAATTTTAAAAACAATAATTAGCAGTAATAATTTGCATTACTATTACTAGAAAAAAATTCGAGTTATTAAACATTCTATATATATTCATAAGTTTATAATATTATGCAGATAATAAAATATACACACAAATAAATTTATATGCTTGCCTAAACACTTGCTAAAAAGCTCTAGACATTTTCAGTGAAAATACTGTATCACCAAAATTGGCTTACCAAGATTAAAAGATCCAATGTTACAAGGTAAATTAAGAAATGAATTAATAATCCCCCAATGATAAATATCATATCATACCAAAAAGAACAGAAAATTCCTATAAACATTTTTAAAATTTCCTGTGACACTTCAACTATTGTAGAACACTGAAAAGCTTGTGTGATTTAATTAACAAAAAGGTGTCATAAAAACAGTACTCAAAAACTGACAATCAATCTGAGGTGCAAGTTCAAAAATCCTAAATACAACATTTGTATATTATTTGTAAATTAATTGAGAGAATTAACTGGCAAGACCACTCTATTTTTTGTCTGTGTGTCATTTTCTTACATGAAGAACAAAAATCCTTTCCTTTTTTTGATAGTTCATTAAAATCTGGGATAACAAATTCATTTGCCTGAAATACTTTTTACTTGCCTAATGTTAGAAGAATATTGTATTCTTCCAATTAGTAGTACCTATATTTTAAACCTGCATCCCCTTTCGAGAATTCAATCTGTTGAAAGTACGGCTTAAGTGTAATGCACATTTTTATGACAATCATTAGATGTTAATATGATCATGAAGTGTGTTTGCTTCCAACGGACTTTCATATCAGAAAGGCCAGAAAGTTGAAGACTACAAAGGCCTATGTCAACATCAGACCTGTGTCTTTCTACATGGACTATGCTATGATGACAACTTCCCCTCAGTGTCCATGGATTGAAGTACCACGTGTTTCTTTCTCTCCTATGCTGTTGTTGGTCCAGGTAGCTTGGTTGAGGCTCTGGTCCTGGCTGTCTTCACTCTGGACCCCACCCTAATGGAGCACCAAGGGTCTGGATCATATAGGTTCCATCAATTGAATAATAAACTCACATGCTCATCTTGCAACTCAGAATGCAATCTTATCTGGAAAAAGCCTCTTTGAAGAGGTACTTATTTAAGGATATTGAAATGAAACCACCCTTAAGCTGAGGTGTACTTCAGCGGTAGGGCCCTTGGCCTTGAATTTTATCACCAGTACTGAAAAAATTCATCCTGAATTTAAGGTGAGCCCTAAATGCAAGGATTGTGTCTTAACAGAAGAAGAAAGAGACATAGTGGAAGTTGGAGGTAGAGATCAAAGGGATGAATCTACAATTATGGCAAACAAGAGCCAAGCATTGCTCTCTGCTACCAGGAAGTAGGTGAAAAGCATGGGAGGGCTTTTCCTTCAGTGGCTCCAGAACCAACACTTTGCACCATTTCACCTTGCGTGACTAGCCCCCTCTACTGCAAGAGGGAAGTACTGCTGTTTTGAAATACATCCAGCCTTTGTCGCAGGAGTCCTAGGAAATCAGTACCGCTTGGTATTGAGGCAATGGGAAACAGACTTCTGGAGAGTCTCACTGTGCTATGAAACCCTCAGCCTGGAAGTGCCATGCCGTTTGCACTCACAACTCGTCAGAGAGAAGTACCCACACAAGCCTGCACAACCAAGGGAATCAGGAAATGCAGTCTTATCACGTGTCGGGAAGCAGAAAGCCAGAGTGATTGACAACCATACTAATGACTATCGGTGAGCCTACTGTATTACTTTGTTTTCAGAGGCAGGAGTACAGGGAAGAAATACATCCTTGCAAAGGTAGCTGATGAAGACAAATGACATTCAAATCTTCTCTTGTGAAACAAAGAGATACTTTGCCCCCACCCAAATCTCCAAAGTGGTGTTCCGTACATTCTTAATGACAGCAACTTCAAATGTGAGTTCTCAAATCCCTCTGCAAATCTGGCGATGACAACATTAGTAAGAAAACCCTTCCTCATAACCTTCTAAATATCATTTTCAGGAAAGACATCAGGACAATATTGCCTGAATTCATCCTGCCGAGATTGGATATGGATATTTTCTGAAAATAATTCTTAAGAGTGTTCCCTTTAGTAGCTTCATTAAGACAAGAAAATGATAAGGCATTTTACCCACTACTAGATTCTGCTTCTGTATGTTAGAAGTAAATCAAAAAGAGAAATGATGCTGGTGTTTCAGATTTAATGCATTCAAAAGTTCTCTATATCAGGCAAATATTTCAACCTTCACAGAAAGTTAGACTTTTCTTTGACAGTTTGGAGCACTTAGTTGTACATTTGGTTTATAACACAAGCCTACTAAGAAAGCAAGAGAACATATATCCCAGATTTTAAATCCAGCTGAGTTTTCCACCTCGACAATGAGGAACCTTGGCAAAAGACAGAATAATTTCATGGTAGTGCTAAAATCTTTTCTTTCATACACTGTGTGTAAGTGGAAATCTATTTTCTATGTTTTATACTATGCTGAACTAAAGTAAATGCGTTTAAATTTAAATTGGCAATGCAACATGAGATCAGTTAAAATTTTGATTTCTAACCTTTAGCAATACTTTGTACTTATTGCATTTAAAGTATTAACATAGAAAATTATATTTGTTAACAGAACTCAAGAGGACAGAACTGATTTACTCTTGCCATTTCGAAAAAGAATCTTCTAAAGGAAAAATCTATATGAAGCTAAATATGTAGAAAATAAGTTAGCCCATGTTAGAAAATTAGCAGTCTCTTGCCTTCAGAAATTTCTAAGCCAACCATTTCCAACACACCTAATATGAATCATATTTTTACTGACTTTTGTTTCAAATCATGATTCTGTGAAAACCTTAAGCATCAAACAATAAACACAAATAAAATTGCATTTTAAATTGTGTATAAATGCATTTTTTGACCAAAAAACGATCAGTGTAATTTTCTTTCCCTTAACTCTCTTCATGTGTCCGTTATATTACATGGCAAATTAGGTGACAAAGAGCACAGTAGCTAAAATATGCTATAAAAATTTTCTGACTCACATCTCCATGAGGCAAAGCAAATACCTGCCCTGTAGCAAGTGGTTGTTCACCTAATTGACACCTTTACAAGGTAGTGATGTCTGCTTATAGACTGCCCAGCTGTCAGGAAGCAAGTGGTTGCAAGGGAATGATGCAATGCAGTGTTTGGATGTCCCTGCCCAGTAAACTTTCCTTCTCTTGTTTTCAAACACCATTCAGGATCCTTGAGTTGCTGCAATATTAAACATGTCTATTATAATAACAGTTTTCTTAGTTCCACTCAGGTTTTAAGAAATATGATGAAACTTCAAATGTAGTACTATAGCAGGGCTTTTTAAATGTTGGAGAAAACTTTGTCTAGGCATAATTATTATTTTATAAAATTCACTTTGTTTTGGATATAGTTTGTTGAGACTCGAAAAATATACACTGTTGGTGCAGTCGTTTCCCGGCCTCTTTGTAGGCAGTGCTCTGAGTGCTTGTTAAGCCCGAACTATTTTGTTTCTGTTGTTTTGGTTTTTGAGGTCGCATGAATTGAATCATACGCCATCAGTGAGTTTTGAGTCAAGTTTCTTTCATTTAGTGTAGAACATTCACTATTATGTTCTTTAAGTATATTAATATTTTGCTTGTTTTTGTAATTAAGCAGTGTTCTGCTGTAAAGACGCACAAATATTTGTTTACCTAATGAGTTGTTGGAGGACATCTGGGCCACTTCCAGTTTTGGGTAATCATGAATAAAGATACTATAAAGATGCTCTAAGAATTCTTGGTTTTTCTTGAACATATGTTTTCATACTTCTTTGGTAAATATTTATGAGTGAGTCATAGAAGAATATTTTTAAATTTATTACAAAATACAAGAATATTTTCCATAGTAATTATGGTCTTCTACATTCTAACTTTAGTCTATGGAATTCCCACTGTTTCATATCTTCACTAGCCCTGGGTATTTACCAGTCCTTGTAATGGCTGAAATTTGTTGCCCCAAAGACTAATGTTCTTCATCAAGTTTCCATGTGTTTATGCACTTGCCATTCGGATATTTTCTTTGTTGAAGTGTCAGTTCAACTTTTGCCTACTTTAAAGTGAAGCTGTTATCTCATTCGTCAGATCTGGGGACCATTCATACATTCCAATTAATCACAGATCCTTTGTCAGATTTGCATTTGCGCATATTGTACTCCCAATCTACAGTTTGTTTCTTCAGTTGCACAGTAGTGTCTTTCAATGAACCCATCGTGTCAGCATTTTAGAGAAGAAGTTTACCAAGTTTTTCTATAAAGCATGCTTTTGCTCTCACAGCTAAGAGATCTATACCTGACCCAAGGTCCCAAAGCTTTGCTCCTATGTATTTTTTGAAGTTTACTGTAGTAATACCTTTGTCAATTTACCATATTTGTGTGAGTCAATTTCTGAACCTCTCATCTCTTTTATTTTGGTCTACATCCTTTGGCCAGTATTCCACTGTGCTGATGAATGCAGCTTTTAATAATTCCTGGGTTCAGATAATGTGAGTTCTCAAGCCCTATTTTGTATTTTCTAAATTATTGTGGCTCCTATAATTTATTTTTCTGTTCATATATATTTTAGAATGAGCTTATTTCTACAAAAGAAGAAAGAAAATATCCTGGCAGAATTCTGAATAGAACTGCATTGACTTTATAGATAACTTTAGAAACAATTGATACTAAAAATATTCGGTCTTTCAGTCCATGAACAGAATATCATTCTTCATTATTGTGATCTTTTATTATTTTAATTAGTGTATGTATAATCTTCAGTTTGTAGATCTTGCATGAATTTTGATAGATCTATATGTACTTGTTTTGTTATTGTTGCTATTTCAAATGATACTTGGAAAAATTTGAAATTCCAATTCATCATTGCTAGTATTTATAAATACAAGCAGTGTTTTATAAATTAATCTTGTATCTACAAGCTTTGTTAAACTTGCCTATTAGTTCCAATAGTATTTTTGTAGTTTGTGACTCTTCTATGTACATGCTCAAGTCACCTATACAGAGACAATCATATTTCTTCCTTCCCACTTCATTTGCCTACCATATGGTTGGAGACCATGACAATGAATTCTTTTTTTTTTTTTTTTTTTTTTGCAGTTTTTTTTTTTTT